>JAJTUV010002915.1:0-93525 GCA_021653895.1 Mastomys natalensis
TTCTGTCACCGATTTTCTCTCTTTTTTCATTTAAGGTATTTGCAAAGTCAAGCATGGTGGCACAGAGACATGATGATACAACAGGCATGGGACAGCATACATGGTGGTACAGCCAGGCATGGCATGGTCAGGCATGGTGGGACAGCAGGCATGGTGGCACATACCTGTCATTCCTGCACTTAAGGGAAGTACTGGACTCAGAGTTCAAAGTCTTGAACTCTACAGTGAATCTGAGGCAGCTGGTAATAATGAGGCTCTGTCTCAAATAAACAGAACAAGAAACATATTTCCAGAATTTTACTAACCCTCTGTCCTCATCCCCCTAACATGTTAACAGAGTTATACAACTAAGTAATAAATTACCTAGACAATTATCCATTTCATAATGATGTTATATGATGACCACTTTTTCCACTATGCTAAAGTTATTTACCAATGAAACAGATTTTCCAATGTTTTGGTGTGATCAATAGTCAAGTTCCTCAAAGGATAAAAGTAAGAAATTGGCCAGGCTATGGTGGCAGATGCCTTTGATTCCATCACTCCGGAGGCAGGCAGATCCCTGAGTTTTGAGGCCAGCCTGATCTACAGAGTTAATTTCAGGACAGCCAGGGCTACACAGAGAAATTCCTGTCCTGAAACAAAACAAAACAAAACAAAACAAACAAACAAAACAAAACAAAACAAAACAAAAACAAAACAGAAAAATAAAGAAAGAAAGAAAGGAAGGAAGCAAGGAAGGAAGGAAAAAAGGGAAGAAGAGAAGGAAGGAAGGAAGGAAGGAAGGAAGGAAGGAAGGAAGGAAGGAAGGGAGAAAGGAAGGGAGAAAGAAAGAAGAAAGAGACATTGCCCATGTCTTGTTGGCTGCTTTGCCCAGCAACTCACTGAAAGTTCTAGTGACTTGAGGGAATTCAGCCATTAAGATGACAGTTATTGATGAAACAGACTATTAATGCTGTGGACAGATCAATCTAATATTTAAGTGGGAATACATTCAAGAATTTACAGAGAATCTCAGGTCATTGTAGCCATACCTCATTTTATGGTCCTCTCATAATTTTTGTATATATATCCATGAGGGAGAGAGACAGACAGAAGATAGAGATAGAGATAGAGATAGAGAGTAGAGAAGAGAGAGAGAGAGAGAGAGAGAGAGAGAGAGAGAGATATAGATAGATATATAGATATATAGATAGATAGATAGATAGATAGATAGATCCATACAGTTAGTTAGGATTGCTTGTATGAATATGGGTGAGGGGTTATGTACCTGAGCATGGGCAATTTAATAGTGACTAAATTTCTAATGTAAATAACTCTGAGCTCCTCAAGTTAATGTTTGATAATAAGTTGACACTCAGCCATTGTGAGGAAGTTGCTGTTATTTATTATCATGAATACCTTTAAAGTTATAGAGTGTTCCACATGGGAAGACCTGCATGGCGGCATTAGTTCACACCTTTACTAACCTTGCTGCTTCTGTTCTCAGGAACAGCTGGACCTTGGAGATGCTGACAAGGTATAAATCCTGATTTCCTGATGTTTCTTTCTCTCATACTTACTTAGCAATGGTCTCAACAACAGCTGGCCACGGCCATCTTGAACCATTCTTTGTTATGCTCTTGTTTGACATCCTGGGTTCTACGGTCACCAGAAGTGTGAAGGAGCCCTCACAAGTATCCAGCGTTCAGAAGGTCACTCTCATCATCTTTGAGAAACATATCCACACAGTGTACTGGAGCTGGAGCTGGGAGAACCAGGCCCTTAGGCTACGAAGACTCATCAGCCACTCCCTCATCCATGATGAGATGTTCACAGGCTTCATCTTGTGCAGACAAGCACAACGTCTATAAGTTCGTGAGTGCAATGGCCATGTCATGCCCCAAGGATCATGGACATATTATTTCACTTGCTATAGCTTTAATAAGGAATTAGTTATACTTCATGAGTTGAAGATAGAAATGAATTATACTTGAACTAGCCCTTAGCACGGAGATGATACTTAACGTATGCAGTCATTTTTCTCCTAAGGACCCTGTGAGATATGTGGGAAAAAGAGTAACTTTTACAGTTCAGAAAGATGAGGGCTGAAGGAGGTAGATGGCATAGTCGGTCTCTTTGACTTCTCAATCTGTGCTCCTTAACTCTGGCCTGTTCTGTCTCTCTGGCACAAGATAAACAGAGTCAAGAGAGCCTGTGATATAGCTGCAAGGTATCACATGTTAGTGGTGTATGCTCCTTAGCCTCTGGAGGGGGAGTGGAGGAAATCTAGCAGCAAGCTGGTTGAGGGCCAGCTCCAGGATAATTTTGGGTTAGGAGTGTGAATGATGCAATTCATCTTGGCACAGGCTACCCACTGCCAGGAAAATCCTCCCAGGCTGAGGAAAGAGAAGGACCCAAGTGTGCAAAGTGAGAGTTGGAGAGTCTCGAACACCTCCCACCCTTCCTGTCTCTCCAGACGTGCATACCCTCTTGCAGAAACTAACTTCCAAAGTTGTCGTGCCTCATTTAGCCTCTTAGAAAGTGGTGCAATGCACCCCCTCTTGGCTGTTGGGTGGTAACTGGATCTACTGACCTGCTGTTGTGTATCTTTCCATAAATGTGAGTTAGGTGTAATTAGCTCATGTTCTGAAATGCTAACAGGGCAGGTATCCTGATAGTGTGCACCTGTGATTCCAGCACTAGGGAGATGAGGCAGGAGGATCTTCCATTCTAGGCCATGCAGAGCAAGACCTTGTACCAAAAAAAAAAAAAAAAAAAAAAAAAAAATCACAGGAACCAGCAGAACTACTTGATGTTATTACACAATTCATAACTGGACAACCTAAATTCCTCTCACTATTAGGGCTATTCTTCCAGCATAAAGATATTACAGTATCATCTTTCTACTAATTTGTAGACACTGCTCTCTGTCTTCTGCCTGTATCATTTCTTATTGCTTTTAGCCAGGTAAGAATGGTATGGGGTAGCCAAGGCAGAGATGAAATCAAGAGTTTAGACGTAAACAGCAGTAAGTAGTCCTGATTACCTAGGCTGCTGGCCCCAGCTGGTCTGGCTTCTCTCTATTACGTTTCACATTTGGTTACGGCAGCCTTTGTGGGGCTCTTCAGTACACTTGCTAGTTAAGCTTTACCGGCAGACATTTGAGTTCTCATAGGCTTGCCGTAGAGGGAGGAGGTCACTTTGGGCTCCTAAAAGGGTACTACAGCTGTTTCCCTCAAGTTCTCTACAAAGCGTAATTTTGTAATAAAAGTAGTAGTTGTAATTTTGCAAATAAAAGAAGTAGTTGGTACTGTAACAATGTTTAGAATGGTCTGTTTGAAGCTGTAGTGACTGTCCACTTTTAGACAACAGAGAAGTGGACCTACTTCCTGTTTCCGTTCAGAGCTGCTGAAGAAAGGACTGAAGCCTCATCAATGTGGTCCTTTCAATGCTGGCTTTGATGCTTTCTTGTCACCCCATGCTGCTTGCCGTAGCTATATGCCAAGCCTTTCAATGCCATCTCGCCATTGTGATTACTGACACGTGTGTTCTGAAAAATCTTGTGTGTGGTATACACCCTGAGGCCAGCATCAGACAGCTTGTGCTTCAAGTATCAAGTGTGGTAGCATAAAGGACAAGTGTGACCTCTGCATTGAAGCATGGCCGGTGACCTCATTCTTTGGTGTTGAAGTGGTTTTTCTTTTCTCTGGTAGCAAGGAAGGCTGTAACTGCCTTTCTCATATATATGTGTATATGTATATATATGTGTGTGTATACACATATATGTATATATGTATATATATACACACACACATTCATGTGTATTTTATACACACATATTATATGGCACAGTTTGAAATCTGAAGGCACTGATTTTTATAACTTCCCATATCTGAAATAAATCACATAATCATCATCTCTGCCAGTGACCACTCTCACCTCCAATCTCCTGTAAACATCAAAGACTCGAATAGTTTATCTTTAGGGGTCCCTGTGGCTGAGTTCCAGGAGGTCAGCATGTGTGCCTTCTTTGTTGTTGTGTTTTGCTTGTTTCTTTGAGTCAGTTTCATATATCCCAGGCCTGCCTTGAACGTGACATGTGGTTCGCCAGTGATCTTGAACTTCTCATCTTTTTGCCTCCATCTCCTCAGTGCTGAGATCATGGGCATGCACCATTGGTAGTGTTGGGGAACACCCACCACTTCACGAATGCTAGACAAGCACTCTACCAACCGAGTTACATCCCCTGTCCTCTGTATTTTCTTACTGTTTTAAGAAATGTTATAAAACATTTCTAATGCGTTTAAAATAGAACATAAAAAAAAAAAAAACTCAAAATTTTTATCTGTCATGACATCACCCATACAGCAAAGCTAAGGCAGTCTGGTTCCTGGAGAAGCGAAGGCTTCTGCTGGGCTTGGCACTTGGCCCTCACTTTCATTCAATAGAACTGCTCTTGGGAATCCTAGCTTTCCCTGGAGGCAGGATTCACCAGGGAAGCAATATGTGAAGTTTTTGCAAGAAAGTTTTTGTGTGAAATCATGTCCCCTGCCAGAGATGTCATATGGTTTAGTTAACTTTCTTCCCAGGAACTCGGAAAAATTCCCAAGCCCCAGATAAATACAGCTGGGATGCTATTCAGAAGTCAATAACAAGGGCTGATGAGAGAGCTTTATAATCTCCATTTGTTTCTGCTTGCGCTAAGGCCCTCATTCCATTTTCCTTAAGGTGAAAACCATAAGCTTTTATTCCACCGGAGGGGAATGACTGAGATTCTGGCTCTGTGTTACCATTTACACCATAATAAATTTACTTAAGGGAGGGATGGTCTCTACTGCATCCATGCCAGGGTCCCTCAGGAGGAAGAGCACAGCTGATAGGAGCTTCTGCATCTGCCTCTTCCTCCCACGACTCAGGGCTGCAGACTGTCTCCTGCCATGCCTTTGATTAGCTCGTCTTCACAGCCACAGTGTAGTGGTAATTAATGGTCCCCATGTTGACTCTCAGGAACTACAATACCATGAAGTACCCTTCAGAATTATCAAGGAGAAATTAAATTATGTTCAACACAGTTTTAGAGCCATGTGGGTTGGAATTAAAGCCTCCCTGTAGCGACGGGCAGGGCTGGGACCTACTGACAATGGTCAAATGGAAAAGGAATTTGGGGCACTAGGTAATGGCTTTCAAATCAGGCAGTGGAAGATCAGTTTTCCCCAATGAAATGTCACTGGGTATATCAACCACATTCTAGGACAGACCTCACTCCCAGGAGTAGTTATCCAACACAAAACAAACTCAACTGAATTTTGTGGACTTTTTGTTTTGTTTTGCCTTGCTTTGGTATGTTTCGTCTAATTGGTCTTTTGATTTTGATTGTTTATTCTTATTTTTGTTTTTTTGCTCTTTTGGTTTTGTTTCTCCTTCTCCTCCTTCTCCTCTTCCTCCTCCTCTTCCTCCTCTTCCTCCTCTTCCTCCTCTTCCTCCTCCTCCCCCTCTTCCTCCTTCTCCTCTTCCTCCTTCTCCTCTTCCTCCTCCTCTTCCTCCTCCTCCCCCTCTTCCTCCTCCTCCTCTTCCTCCTCCTCCCCTTCTTCCTCCTCCTCCTCTTCCTCCTCCTCCCCCTCTTCCTCCTCCTCCTCTTCCTCCTCCCCCCCTCTTCCTCCTCCTCCTTCTTCTAGAAGCTGAGTCTGTTGAGGTGGCACATGCCTTTAATCCTGCCACTTGGGAGGCAGAGGTCTGTGAATCTGTGTCATTTTGAGGCCAGCCTGATCTACATAGTGAGTTCTAGAGTTACAAACAAAAAATGTGTGTAGGGAGAGAGGATGGAGAAATGGAGAGGGAGGGAGAGCTGGAGAGGGGAGATGAGGAGGAGGAGAGAGAGGGAGGTGGAGGAGAGGGACAGAGATGGGAGGGGGAGAGGGAGGAGGAGGAGAGAGAATAAAGTTGGGTAGGTAGAGAGGTGGGAAAGATTTGAGATGAGTTGGAAGAGGGAAAACATGATCAAATATATTGTATAAAAAGACTTTAAAAATTATGAAACAAAAAATACATCAAGCCATGATGCCTGATTTGCTCAAAAAAAAAAAAAAAAAAAAACCTGAAAACCTGGCAACTGCTAAAAGTTGGAGGTCTCCACAGATAGCCAGTCCACCAGCACATAACTTGCTGTGCCTCTGGGACTGCTAATTTGACTAAAACCCATTCACTGGAACAGTGGACTCACTCTGCGAAAGGGCCAGTTAACCCCAGCATTATCCTCTGTGACTGCTGGGACAAATCACCACAAAGTCGCTGATTTAAACCATCATGATCTCACAGTTCGGAGCCCAGGGATCTGTCAGTGGGTGGAAATGCCACTGTCAGCAGGAGTGTGCTATGAAATCCTCCTTTACCCCCATTTCTCTGCTGTGCTAGAGATGGATGTAAGGTCTCATCCACGCTTGGCAAAGCAAAGCATTCCACCATAAGCATTTTAATTTTATTTTTTATTTTGAGACAGAGTCTTTCTTAGATATTTAGGCAGCAGAACTCAAAGTAGGAATCACAGGCCTGTGTGGCCATACACCTGGCACCTCCCCTTTCTGATTTTATTAGTGTGTGTGTGTGGGGGGGGGCATGTGTGCCATAGCATGCATGTGTGTGTGAGAAATGGGGGGCAGGGAAGGAGGAAGGGAGAGAGAGAGAGAGAGAGAGAGAGAGAGAGAGAGAGAGAGAGAGAGAGGAGAACCTCCTGGAGCATTCTCTACTGCCACCCTCCTGTGAGTCCAGGGAATCAAATTCAGGTTGTCAGACTTGTGTGGCAGGTGCTTCTACTCACTGTTGTATCAGTTCCTACCCCCAGCTCCTTTCTAAGAAGGACACTTTGATGTCCTTAAAAACCTACCAAGATAATCCAGACATTCTCCTCCATCTCTAGATCCTTAATTTAATCTTGTAACAGGCTCCAAGACCTTAGTAGTTCCCCTAACCTTAGCACAACTGACTCCATGATGGAAGTACCATTCAGGCCATAAAACTCAGCACACAGACAGCACCACCTGCTTCAACAAAAATCAAAGACCTAATCCATCAAAGTCCACAGGTCTGGGAAAGTCTCTAAATATACTAACCTCGCTGTTTGGCTTTTGCAGTTCTGATTCTGTAAACTGTTCTTGTTAACTGAAGTATGTCAACCCAGGATATGGATTTTTATGCTTAAAAGCTCATTGTGAGAAAGGCTTGGGATTACCCCTGGGTCCCAAAGCCCCCAGTGTAGTTGCAAGCCATCTAATAAAGACATTATATTGTGTCCAAGTAGTCTCCTCTGGTACATACCCAACAATAATCTCATCTGAAGGAGACATTTTCTTTCTCCTCTTTACAAATATAGCAATTAAATTTCCAGACTTTAGAATCTTGTGGTTTGATTTAAAACTGTCTCCTAATATCATGAGTGTTTAAGTTGTTGGGTTTTCATGACTGATTCAATCATGGTGTGTTTGTGTGACATCATTGAAAAATCAGTCCATTGAGTGAGTCATAATTTGATGGCATCTGGAATGGTGGGGCCTAACCAAAGGCCCCTGTCTGCCACCAGGCAGACTGATCTCATCTCTCAAATGCTCCCGCCATGATGTTCTGCCTCTCTATACACTGACCCAGGCCAAAGAACTTGGGTGACAGTGAACCGAAACCTCTGAACCTATGAGTCAAATTCTTGCCCCTCACATTGTTTCCTTAAGTGTTTTGTCTTAGCAGTGAAAACCTAACCAGAGCTAGCATCTTTGAAAGGGCTGTTTTTCCACTCACTCACAAGGCACCTCGGCATTTTCTTGTACACATATGCACACATACACACAGACTATTCACATGGAACATATTTACCAAACCACAGCATTAGTAATAATGATGGCAGAAAGTGCTCACTCTTCTTTAGCAAAGACCTTCTGTGTACAAGACAAAGAGCTTACTGTATTATTATCGTATCTCATTATTATTCTGTCCCAAATCAAGAGTTAGTATTCAAATGTCAGAAAGTTCCTTTTGGAGCATGAGGATAGAAATGGACATTACATGTGCCTTGCTTCCCTCCACACTGGACCGCCATGGCATTTCTTGGGCTGTTCATGGAATTGTCCAACAAGGGCTTTCATTTTACACCATCTACTATCCTCATCCCAGTCTCATAGTGCTCAACTCTATAGCTTCATTATCTGTCTGTCCTTCCTGTCAATAAATAAATTACATGTATGTGTATGCATGTTGGGGTGGGCATGGGTATGTACATGTGAGTTTGAGTGCATGCCCATGTTGTGAGCCACCTGATATGGGTGCTTGTAGCTGAACCAGGGTTCTCTGTAAGAGCTATACGCACTCTTAACCCTTGACCGTCTCTCCAATCCCCACCTCTTGATTACTCTTACTGACCTTATCTCTTCCACCAATGTAGGACTTCAAGGGGAAGGTGGCAATTACATCTATTGGCTGGGAATTAACACGCTGGTTTGTAAAGTTGTTGCTCTGTGTGAGGCTTGGTGCTAGTGTAGTAGACACATGTGTTGGTATAAAGTCCAAGGGTTGTTTAGTGTGTCTTCTCTTGTTGCTGCAATGACAGCATTAAAGTAGGTTAGAGGTATACTTTAGGATGTTGGCTGGGTTTAGGTAGCATCTTTAGATTTCTGCTGAAATGTTATGTCTGCTTTATAGGGCAGCTAATGTTTTCTGAAGGAATCCAGGTCAGGTTTGCTCAGCTTAGGAATGTTCTTTAGGCCCTATGTCATTGTGTGTACAAGCAGGAAATGGTTTCCAAGAAATGGAGAAAGTCAACAGCAGACCAAGGGCAGAGATGAAGGTGATGTCGATTCACTACCATGGCTGACAGTCACTTCATCTCTCAGTGCTCCAGTTTCTTTATCTGTAAAATTATGACAAGAATTCTTATCTCCCAGCATTTGGGGAAGGATCAGAAATAAACTGAATAATGAACTGCCTGGCTATATACAGAGTATTCAAAAAAGTGGCAACTGCCATTGTCAATATCGGTAGACTGGCAAGATTGTGTATCTCCCATACATGTGTTGATATCCCAGCCTCCAACTGATATTAAGAAATTGGTAACAACTAGGTCACCTCACAGGAGAGGAATCTATTACCTTATAGAAGACTCCAGAGAGCTCATTTCTTCTGTCACAGGAGAGTATGATGTGAAGGGGTGCTTATGTAGCCTGCAGAAGGGTTGTCCCCAGAACCTGACCCTGCTTGGACTTAAAGATGGCACGGTGCTGTTGCTGATTCACTTTTTCACTTTTTAAAATGTTAAAATATCAAAGTTGAGTACTTATTCCAACCCTCTCTCCAAGGGACAGTATTGCTGCTTGGTACATTCTGATGTTTCTAAGCTTACTATTTATAGCATGTTATTATAACAGCATGAATGACTAAGATAAGCTCAGAGTGAACACTCACCCAAGCGTCCAGCACAGCAATGTCCTGTTCTTGCTGTTTGCCTATTGCAGCAGTAGCTTCTCTTTCCACTCTTCTACTATGATAGAATGTGGTCATCCATGCTTGTGAAGAAGGAAGATGGAAAAATTCTGGATTTATACTGCCTAGCAAAGTTTCTGAGACATGGAAGGGGAACCAAACATCCTCTGTACATGAGATTAAAGAATCTTTTTCACTTTTTGAAATGTTAAAGTATCGGACTTGAGTACTTATTTCAACCCTCTCTCCAAGGGACAGTATCGCTGCTCGGTACATTCTTTCCTAAACAGTATTTACATTGGCAGCTGGTCAGCTCTTGAACAGAAAAAGGCAGTGTCAACCTTGTGTGACTTTAGGCTAATTATTAACATGATGGATTTTGGTTTTCATTAAGTCCTCTGTGCCTTAGACTAGGATGAATTCCAGTATAATGGAAGGGAGCATGGCATGTCTACCAGCAACACTGTGAGCTAATATTAGAAGAATTTGAGCTAAGGCCTTTGTATGTATGTATAACCTTACTTAATGCTTCCTACATCCTCATTAAGTAGCTATTGTTATTATACCTGTTTTGCAACTAAATATTGAGTTAGAGAGAAACCGGACAGAGTCTTAGTAAGACTGCCATTTTGAAGCTGTGTCTGAAATGAACCTTCTAAGCCCAGCATCTGAACTTTAGCCTATAGTGCATTGACATGTAAATATATGTCTGCCTTCCTTCCTTTGTTCCGTCCTTCCTCTCTCCCTCCCTCCTTAGAGCTGGAGATCCAACCCAAGGCCTTGAATGTGTTAGGCATATACCACTGGTTACTCCTCACCTTATCCCTTCCCTCTCCCCCCCCCCTATGATGGGGAGGGCATCTGAGAACAGAACCCTGATCTTATAAATGTTAGGTGAATACTCCACCACTGAGCTATGTTCTCAGCCACCCTCGGATGTTTTATTAAGCTACACTAAGGAACTGATTCTGAGAAACAAAAGTTAATTCAGGCTTTGAGTAAATTCTAATTGACCAACTTCTTAGAGTTTCATGGATATTCTAGATTGTTCTCTGAAGGAAGGAAGAAAGGAAAGAATAAAAAGAGAGGAAGGGACAGAGGGACAGCAGGGCCTACAGCATGGCAGGGCTCACTCAACAGCTGGTGTCTTCCACTTGATGTCCAGCTTTCCTAGTTATGTGTGTGACTGCCTTGCCTTGGCTCAAGTACTGCGTGGCCTGACTTCTGCTCTTAGTGAATTCAACACCGAGCAAATGTCCTTTAGCAGTGTGGGTCAGGGCAGGAGAGAGACATCACAAGGAATAAGGAAAGCTTAATATAAGGAATTAACTACCAGTCTATTGCTTAGAAACATGAGAAGACACAGAAGGAAAGAGTATGACAAATGAAGCCAAGGCATTTTGACCTTGGAGCCAAGAGGGAGGACTCTGCTTGTCCCAGGGTTGTGCCTGAGCAAGCATGACTTGCCCTATTTATTAGCAACATCAGATGCTTCAGTTTCCCTTCACTTCACCCCAGGCATTCAGTCTATTTAAAAAATCCAAATAACATCTCGGTCGAACAAACATCCCGCGTGAGAGAAATGTTTTACTCTGTCGTTTCCCAGAACTGCCTTTAGGTCTTGGAAGGAGTGCAAACAAGACTGAGTGATGGTTGATACACCATATCCGGAGATTTATGGGAAACCAGAGGTTCTGGCGAGACCACAGATGAATCTCAAGAAAAAATTAAATATAATTTGGTATCCTACAAACCACACAGTAGAGCTTGAATGCAGGTCAAGTTCCAACAGCTGTTGGTTATTGCTCATTTAAACTACAGTAAGAGGATTATTTAAACAAATTCCCCTTCTGTCTAGAACTTTCAAAGTATTGAGTATTTGCATGATGATTAATCTTCAGCTCCAGAGGAAGTCCCCAAAGGACTGAAGCATTTTAAATTGCAATAGCACAAGAGAAAAAAGAGACTTTGCCAAGTTCTCAGTTTGGGAGTCTGTTCTCAGGAGAGTCTTCAGTAACTTGGTCAAACTGTTGATTATTAAACGGAGGGCAGGATGGACAGAACTCAATTCTGAGCATTTGGACCATACAGACTAACTACGTGGAAGGTGTAGTGGCAATTAAAGGATTGCACCACACCCTGCATTTATGAAGTGGTAGATCTTGACTCTTTCACAAAGTCTTAATCTGTTGTAAGGGCGAGTCCTTATTCTCTGAACCAGGAAACCCTTCCCCAACTCCTAGTACCTTCTCCAAGGACAGGTCTGAATATTTTCTTTCTTCACTGACTGGGGACATAGCCGAGTTGGTCACACCCTCACTTGCATGCAGGAGGCCCTGGGCTCAAGCCCTAGCACCACATTTGAAGACCAAAGCTCTTCTTCAGTGCTGCTGGAGGTTGGGGTAGTGCTTTGGGAAACATTTGTCTGTGGAAAGGGCAGCAAACTTGAAGCACATGTGTGTAGGTAAGAAGTTGGGGTACACCAACTGCTCTCAACCTGTGGGTTATGACCCTTGTGTGCAGGGGGGTGTCAAACAACCTTTTTACAGGGTTTTTCACAGGCCCAAGACTACCAGAAAACACAGATGTTTACATTACAATTCACAGCAGCAGCAAAGTTATAGTTATGAAGTAGCAATGAGAATAATTTTGTGGTTGGGAGGCCACCACGAGAGGAACTGTATTAAAGGGTCACAGCTTTAGCAAGACTGAATCGTTGGGATAAATCAATGGGTCACCTTGTCTACACAGAATCTGCTGAGGAACATTATTAGAACATCTTTTATTTATTCTAGGATATATCCCGGATAGGATGTATCTTGATCATATCCACCCCAACTCACACTCTCAGTCCCTACTATCCCCACTGTGACCCTTGACACACCCCTACCCACTATGATGTCCTTTCCCCTTCTTTTGAACTCACTCACTGAGTGCTGCCCACTAGAGTACTAACTGATCTCAGTGGCTTGATCTTGTGTAGGTCTTTTGCGGTAACCATAGCTTCAGTGAAGTCACGAGTTCAGTGGCTAGAAGACAGCATTTCCCAGCATTCTTCTACTAAGTCTACTAGCTCTTGTGTGACATTCCCTGAGCCTTGGGGCTGGTAGGATTGATGCAGGGGCTCTGGTTAGGACTGAGCACTCAACAGTCACTTATTGTCCACACACTGTCTAGTTATACGTTTCTATGACTAGTGTCTACTGCAGATAGAAGCATTGATGACCAAGACTGAGAACAGTACTAATCTATGGACATAGCCATAAATATTTAGGAAGCAGTTTGACAGCATGTACACTTAACAGAGGAACTGTAGTAGGTTCCCCTCATCTCAGTGTCTATGACCTCCTGAGACCAAATGTGTTTTTGACCAGTACCAGGCATGAAGTCATCCGTGGAACTTTAATGTAACACCTAGATCAAAAGCGAGGAATGACAGTGCATGCCTGTAATCTTAGCGCTTGAGAAACCAAGGCAGGGGGAATGGGGGTTCAAGGTTGACCTGGGCTTTGTAAGGAGACAGTGTCTCAAACAAACAAATACCTACTCCCAACAAAACCCTGAGCTAAGACCCCAACTCAAGTTAATTAAATCAAGATCTTTGTCAGGTAGGGCACAAAATTGTAACAAAACAAAACAACAACACAACAATAACAAACGAAGGCAACTTTCTCAAGTTCTGGAGTTTGTGGGCGGGATGGAAGCTTGGTCCAATTGGAAGATGGTGGGAGCTTCAGAAGATGAGGCCCCACTGGGAAGTCCTTAGGTGGGTGAGATCCTTGCCTTTAAAGAAGTTAAGTAAATCTCCTGAGATCTCTGAGCTGTCTATTGAGAGTTCTGTTGCAGGAGCCAGAAGACAGCTAGAATCCTTCCCAACTTTCAGTTTGGAGATGTGATCTTATTTCTTCCTCCTGTAAAGTCTTTGTGCTATAAAGCTGTCCCCTTATACCCTTGATAGAGACAGAGGCCTAACCAGTGCCCTTTCTTCTAACCTTCAGGACTGGGAACTAAATGAGTCCCTTAAATTTTATTTTTTTATATTTATTTACATTGTATGTGTGCATACATGCATGAGGCTTATATGCAGGGTGGTATGTGTGTTTGTGTATGTGTGTAGTTTATATGCAGGGTGGTGTATATTTGTGTGTGGTGTACGTGTGTGTTGGTGCGTGTGCGTGCGCGTGAGTATGCCTGTCTGTGTGTGCACACAGAGACCAGAACAACATTAGGCATCATGCTTTGTTACTTCCTGTCTTCTTCCCTTGGGACAAGGCCTCTTGATGAGTCTGAAGCTGGGTTTGCAGTCAGCAAGTCCCATCATCTTCCTATCACCATCCTCCCCAGTATATTACTGAGGTCACAAGTGCATGGGACAATGCCCAACTTCTAATGGGGATTATGGGAAACCAAACTCAAGGACTCTTGCTATTCAGAGATATTTTTTTTTTACCCACTAAAGCATTTCCCCAAACCAAGCCTTATTAACTAAGTAATTAGTTAATTAATTAATTAATCAACTTTTACAGTGCCGATGCAGTGATTCACCATAGCAAGCTCCTCCTGTTGTTTTAAAAATAAAGTTGGTTTTGTAGCAACAGCAACAATAAACAAGAGACACACGTGTGCAACTTCTTACTTTACCACCTGACACAGTAACATCTCCAGATCCAAAGCCCTGTTCCTACACAGCAAGATAAACCAACACTCACTGAGAAGGAACCCACATATAAATATTTGTATGCATTTGGACTAAGATGGAAGCACACACAGAAGGGATCAAAAATACTTCTCTTCAATATTTCTAAAATAGTATGTTGTTTTCCTAATAACAAACAGTACTTATAAAATATTCCCTCTCTGAAGCTGGGTGTGGCGGTGCATGCCTTCAGCTCAGCACTCAGGAGCAGAAGCAGGTAGATCTATCTCTAAGTCTAAGGCCAGCCTTGTCTACATAGTGAGTTCCAGGACAGCCGGGGTTACATAGAGACCCTTTCTCCCTCTCTGCACTTTTGGGTGTGGGTTGGTCTCTCCAAATGATGTTGAAGCCTGACCTCTGACTATGACAAAACCATCTCTGTCATTTGGTTAGAGCTTGGCTTATCAAGTCACGTCCTGACTCTCTGTTCTGAGAGAGCACTTCATGAAGTTGCAAGTTCTCTGTAGGTATCCACGATCTCATCACCAAGTGCCTAAGAGCAGACAGTACATACACGGCTACGACAATGACTAAGTCATATCTCATGGCACAGTTGTGACACTCGGGACTAAAGGCATAGATAATAAATCATTCAAACCCCGGCATCACATCAGTCATCTCTTGTCTATCTCCACTAGGGGGTTATTAACGTGTCAAGGAGATTTTTGGAGAAAATGAAAGTGATAATTCTATCTGTGTTCACTCCTATTTGAAAGGCTAATTTATTTTTAGTGTACTCCCCGGGGTGGGGGTTGGGGAGGGAGCTGTCATTATGGGAACATTTCCCTTAAAATAAAAGAAGGCATCCTATTTTTAGTCTAATACTAATATTTAGTTCATCAAATGGACTGAGATAGTGATGGGCTATCTAAATTATCCAGTTCAGATAAGAATAGTATCAAGTGGTATCCATAGAAGGTTTAATTAATGCCTTACTAATGAATATTTTGGGATAATTTAACTAACGAAAAGAGATGACAGGGGTCTCCTGAGTGAGCGGTAACTCATCCTAAAGCCCGTTGGGTGTGGCTACAATCCAGAATAGAATAGGGCAGGAGTTGGCCAACTCTTTTCTTGTTTGAAATCTTCTTTCTCTTTTAGACATGGTCTCATGTAGTCCAAGCTGGCTTCAAACTCACTGTATAGTCAAAGATAACCTTAAACTCCTGACCTCCTGTGTCTGCCTGTCCAGGGCTGGGATTGCAGGGTACTCCACCACATCTGGTTTACACAGTACTGCTGTTACATTTGAACATTGCCAATGCATATTGGCAAACGCTCTGCCAATAGAACTACACTACCACACCCACAAACTATTTTTTCTTTAAGGAAAAATAGTACATTGTCTAGGTTTTGCTACTCAGCTCTTGATTTATAGCATTAAAGTAACCAGAGAAGATATACAAATAATAAGATGTGATTATGCTCTGAAAATAGACTGCAGCTCTGAAGATGCAGCTCAGTAGGTAGTGTGCTCACCAAGCATGTATGAAGTCCTGGGTTCGATTCCCAGTACTGCATAAACTAGATATAGTGACATATGTCTGTCATCCCAGCACCAGGGAGGTGGAAGGCAGTAAGAGAAGAAGATCAAGATCATTGTCAGTTACATAAGGAGTCCAGGGTCAGATTCCGGCTTAGCTCAACAACACCAAACAACTCCCCCCAATAAGCTGCAGATAGATTTGGCATGTGAGCCATAGCTGGCCCACTCCTGGAATGGGGAAAGCACACCAGTGTTAAGCTGGCTCCCAGGCTGCAGTGAAAGGGTAGCAGCAGCACTAGAATTTTACTCAAGAAACTGGTGGGTGTTAGGGTTCTATACAAGCTAGCAGGAAAAGGCATGAGAAAACATTAATGATATTGGGTGGTAATTGCAATCTCTACTAATTTGTGTTTTCTGAGGACTTGCTACTTCCTGTATTTTATCTCAAATAATAATAACTCCTGATAATAATCTGAAAGTGCCTCTATTATAGGTAAGGATCTTTCACATTTTATAGTATATGAAACTGAAGTTCGGAGAGGTTATCTAACTTTCCCAAAGACACACAACTGGCAAGTATACCTGAGATAGGAGCCTAGGTAGTCTGTCTGTGGAGACTGTGCTATCTCACTGCAGAGGCCAAGGCCAAGGCCAAACTCATCACAGCTGGGAAGGAATGGAAGGCATTCTATGTGAATACTGTAGTCTGTTCATCTTACTAGCGTTCATTGTACAGCTAATGGGCCAGCAACAGTGTCCTGGGGTCATACATTGTGGGATATTTGCATATTGAACAACCTAGATGTTGGAGTTAGTACCCTTCATCTGAGAAAGGTGTTTCCTTATTTGTCTGTCTGTTTGTTTTTGCAGAATATAATAAAGGCAATGTCTCCCTTTAGAGAAAAAAAATGAGTTAAGTTTCCTTGCAGACCCTTATGAAAGATTGGGGATCTGCAGCTGTAATGGAGCTGTTTTATCATGTCCCTTGAGACCTAGAAAGCAAAGAGAAATGGATGCTAACATGAATCTCATGTTACTTGCTATGCTTTTGTCTTTGGTCTAGAAGTCTAGTCTTCCACCTGCATCCACAAATCCATGACAAGCTGTCATGTCGTTATGCAAGCTGAATAAAATCTCAAACTACAAGAGGCACAATGGTCATGAAGTCTGGGCTGCAGATTAGTTTGGATTGTAGACTTGTTTTGATGTGTGTGTGTTCACACTATCCTTTTAATAAACACCTACACACAGACACACACACAGACACACACACAGACACACACACAGACACACACAGACACACACACACACACACACACACACACGCCACTACTCCAATAATGTGGCTGAGGTTCCTGAATTTGAGGAGACTGTAGAGGCCAGCACTCCTGCAGTACCGTGGATGAGCCTTACCTGGGAAAGCCATCTTTGTGGTAATGGTATCTGTTACCAGGTCAGTATGTGTCTACTTTTTGAAATAAGGTCTCTCAGAGTGCTGGGCTTGCTGGTTCAGCAAGGCTGGCTAGCCAGAAAGCCTTGGGAATCTACCTGTCTCCACCTCCTTACTCCATCCCACACAACAGGGCTCACAAGCCGGTACCACCATGGCCTACTTTTCATGTGTGTGTGAGGGTTGGACTCAGATTCTCATGCTTGTGGGTCAAGCACTTTATCAACTGAGACATCTTTCTAGTCCCCTTGATCTCTTTTTAAACCATGGATGAAGGAGAACCGAGAGGCAAATCTCCACAAGCACCTGTAATTCTTTCTTCTGCAACCAATAGAGAGCTTTGTTCCTTCAAGTCCTAAAACTGTCCATGCGGAGCCAAGATACACGCTAGGCTCACTGGGGTAATTTTTAACCAACCAGAGCTGCAGTACAAACTTTGCACTCCAGCCGTATGAGACAGGTGTGTTTCCCTAACTTAGCTGCTGATTAGAATCACGTGGCAATGACAAAGCATATTTCTGAGTACCATGACATTCGCAACTGGGGAGAGGCTTGGAAATTGTTGCCTGTTTCCTGGACTACTCCCTTGGGGGTTGGAGGTGAGGTGGCACAGAGTCAAGGACACAGACTCCGGGAGAAGGTGAGAAGGTGAGAAACGCTGTAGCAAGCTCATCTGGATAATGCTGCAAGCTCCTTTAATACCCTCCACCCGCGCCCCATTGGTCCCAAGAAAGCATCTCTTCTAAATAGCAGTTCCTGATTGGCTGGCATTATCTGCACCAGCAATCCTTGGTCTCTCAGGCAGTCCTCAATTAGGTCCTCTGGCAGAAGACGCTTTTGTGAGAGTGTGGGGCTCTCCTCTCCGGCATTTACACAGACATGGCCCCATTGTTCCTGCTACAGGAAATCAGTATTTTACAAAAGTCTGTGGGATTAGAGGAAGTCAATCCTTGCAGTAGTCTAATAAAGCCTGGATTCCACAGTAGAAAAACTCTGGTTTCTCTGTATCAAAAATATCCATTTGTTGTGTAAGAAGAACGAGGCTCTCCTATATGGATAGGAACCAGCTACAAGCGTCCATTGAAAGTAAAAGTAATCCAAATTTAATTAGTTAAAGTTCAGCTTCCCAGCTGCATTAACTTCATGTCCAGAATTGAATGGCCACATGCGATTAGTAGTTACATGTTATATGGCACAGATAGGAGCACTCCCATCACCACAGAAACCTGTAGAATAGTTTATCATACCAGAAAGGGGAAAATGAAACTAAACACTACTGAGGTTGCACTAAAAGCTTCAGGACCAACGTGAATATTATTCCATTGGACAAAGATCAAATAATTTAAGAACTAATTAGGACAACAACGAAAATGGGTTGAAATACATTAAATATATTATATATATATGTACACGTATAGTATGTATGTATGTGCATGGCATGTGTAAGATTACAGCATGCAGCTTAGACAGACAGTACGAGGCCGACCAGTTCCACAGGAGGGGGTTTATTCAGGGTGGAGGGTGAGAGAGAGGGGGGCAGATGGGGGTGGGGAAAGGGGTGGGGGAGGGAAGAAGAGAGCGAGGTCAGGGAAGCTCCGCCTATTTGTATGAACGATGACACGATGACGTAGCTCTTTTTCCCAGGTGCAGGTGAGGTAGCCAGGTGGATTGTGGGAATGTTATCTTGGTTGCCTCGATGTAGAAGTCGCCTGGCGCCTGAATGTGATGTCACTGAGTTCAGACTTATACTAACAGCATGTGCATGTACTTATATGACTATGTGTGCACCTGTGCCTCATGTGGAGGCTAGGAGTTGATGCCCAGTGCCTCTCTCAATTAACCTCCTCCATGTAGGGTCTCTCATTAAACCCAGAACTCAGTGATTCAGTTAGGTTAGGTGGCCATAGAGCCTTGCCTAATTCAAGACAGATTCCCGTACTGTTTCCTGTTTTCTTCTTCTTCCTCTCCTAAAATATTATGTTCCTGGTTTCTGGGATCTTCAAATACCTGGCTGTATGCAAACCTCTATCTCAGGCTTGACTTTGACTCAGTCGAGGACAGCCTTTGTCTTCTGATTCTTGAAAAGACCATCGAAGCCTACCTTGCATATGGATTTGGTTGTTTGGTTCAGGTTCTTCTCCTGGCCCACTCTCCTGTTAAGAGACTACCTCTTCTGGCGATGTAGGTGGGACTGAAACTCTGAAAGACAATAGAAGGGAGAGTTGGCCTGTGGGATGTAAAACTGAGAACAAACATTGAAGCGAAACAACTCTCGTCCAGAGGGAGTAATAGATCTGCCCCAGGAACATTTTCAAAAGTGACAAGCTAATAAACCCAAATGTCAAGAGGGAACACATTTCAGATGAAAGAGACACACTGTCATATGGTGAGATTGAAGAAAAAATACTTCACATCTGTAAGAGACACATTGGGTACAGGGTATAGTAATCCAGGATGCAGAGTATGCAAAGGGTGTGTCTGAGCTGTTATGCTCTGTACCATAAACCTCAAACACACCAAATAGGATGATAACCTCCCAAAGCATCAGAGAGCTAATTACATCCACATCACAGAAACATGGAGCAAGCACTCAGACAACCACGCATAAATATTGGATTCACAGCTTGAGTTGCGGAGGAGAACTTATATGAAGAAGACAAGCCCAATCCTGGCCACCCACTTCTCTTTGTGCACTCCATTCCACTCTCTAATCCTCCTCCTCAGCTCAACATCCCCTGTGTCAGACAAAACCTCTCTCTAAGACATGGTGTACTGGCAGATGTTTAATAACAGGCTATCCAGAAAGAAAAAAAAAGCCTTTGTTTGCTGTGTTTGCGAATTTCCATTGTGTGAGTCCTCCTACCATGCCTGATTGAAGCTTCCAGCCTGAGGGTTTTTTTTTATTACACACACACACACACACACACACACACACACACTGTGTGTGTGGAGGGTAAAGGCTAACTTGTAGAAATCGGTTTTCTCCTACCACCATGTAGTTCAGATGTCAGGCTAGTGACTTTACCCACTGAGACATCTGATGGCCCCAACCTACGGTTATTGAACATGGAATTGAAAGTTGGTACCATGTGTCTCCAGCACACCACTGGGGATAAGTGAGGGGAAAAGGACAAAAATGAAAAAGAAGTCTAGAAGGATGCTGCTGACTGATTTATAGCCTTCCTAGAATCAAGTTGATGTTAGTGACGACCTTAAGGACATAGGAAAGTCTGTGAGTCCAAAGTGACATCCAGATGGCCTGTCTCTTAAGTATGTCCTGTAACCTTGGCCATCGCATCAAATTTCTAGCTTCACTCTTAAGCTTCAGTGCTATTGAAAACTTCTTTATATTGTGGCTTTAAAAGAAGAAGAAGAAGAAAAGAAATCCTCAGCTGGTACAAAGGTTTTAGGATAGCAAGAATGATGTGCATTCCATATTTATTGAAGCTTCTTCCACAAATATCTAGGATGTGGAATGCTCACACCCTCTCGTATAGATGCCTCTTCCTTGAGTGCAGAGCTAATGACCCCCACCCAGTTTTCCCAGGTGAATCACACCCTGCCTCTCTGGCTCCAGTTCAAGTCTTCATTTGGTTTGTTTGACTTGCACCCAACAGCTACGTACCTCTTTCCTTGGAGATCTCTAGCTGGCACACAACTCCACTTCCTTGGGGCTATCGGTAAATAATGTGAGTCTAACTTGCTGTAGGGACTAGCAGGTGTCTTGGCCTGTACTCTGGTCCACAGACCTGCCTTGTGGGCTCATGGAGACTCATGAGGTTCTCTGGGGTGTGACTCAGGGGCTTATCCTCTTTGAACATCTCCCACAGTGCATACCGGTGATTCTGTTTGCTTTAGCTTAGGGCTGGCCTTATTAGCCTGTGGTTTCCATAACTAGTGGTTAACTTTTTGCTTTGTCTTGGAGAGCTTTTAGAGCTTAAAATTCCAGTTCATTGTATATAACCCATTTCCTTTTTATCGAATGTATCTTAGCTTGTACCATTTGTGTGTGTGTGTGTGTGTGTGTGTGTGTGTGTGTATCTGTGTGTGGTGTGTGTGTGTAAAACCTTCTCCTTACCATCTCTGCTCATCCATGGTGAATAGCAGGAAACAAATGCTTCCAGAGTTATAAGAACTCATTTCTTGTGCTTTGTTTAAACTAGAACAACTCATTTAGTTCCATCTCTCCCCAGGTGAATGTGTCTTCATCTTTAGATTTGTGATTTGGTTTCTATTCTCCTGAAACCAAGACATCAGAAGGAAAATTCCTTGTCAGAATTAGGGTCCCTTCTCTTTCCAGACACGCACAGTGACCACCAGTTAGGTTCATTCTTTTTAATTCTCATTTTCCTCCTGTATAATTAATTTCTCCTTATAAGCTTACATCACCCCGTAGCCACCCTTCCTAACAAGGGCAGGGACAGTCAGTGCTACTTATAGCATCCCACAGCCAAACAGAGTGGTTCATCTCAGTCCACACAATGTTTTTGGCATCTTAAGTTGGAGAAAGAGCAGGGCTCGAGAGCAGTATGTCCTCCCTATAAGAGCCTGCCCCTGCCCAATGACTGTTCCATTCAGAGTAAAGGTCAAAGGCCACCAGACCAAAAAATGCCTTGAACTCAAGCCTACAGTATACAAGAAGAAATTCCAGTTTTTTCTTTTGCTGTCGAGCTTGAGAGGTTGACCAATCTTGGGCCATCTTGACCTTTCTATCTATCAGATGTCCAGTGAATTTGTGTCCAATTTGTCCATAGCCTTCCACAGACAGCTTCATTCTCTGATGTTTCTGGTGAGTTGGGAAGGATGCCAATCTGGGCACAAAAATGAGAGTGCCTGAGGGCAGAAATTCTTCCGAAGCTCTTGGTTTCAGAAATATGAGTAGCATAGAATGGTTCTGAAAGAGAAGAGGAAAGGCTTAACACTGAAAACCTTTGTGGATTAGAATGTCCAAGCCACCAAGCTAAAGATGAGATGGGAGCCTTTGGGCAGCGAGCACTGTATTGGAACCGAGCACGTTGTGGGCTGAGTTTCAGGGCACTTACCAGATAGCTTCCAATGACCCAAATTTAGGAGCAAGTGAAAGCCCAGTCACCAAAGCTGTCTGCAGAGGTGTGTGCTGTAGTGTAATTGGTTTATTCCCCAGGGACAGGTGTTGTGCCTGTGGGATGAGATTGCCCAGAACAAGTTATCAAATACAGAATTTAAGAAAGGGCCATGAAAGATACTTGTTCATCAATGTTTATGAACTACTATTCATAATAGCTAATTTACAGAACCTACCTAGATGTTCAATTGCAGACGAGTGGATAAAGAAAATGCATATATAATAAGTGAAATCTATTTCATTCATAAAGAAGAACAAGGTTGTATTGCTTGCAGGGAAATGGATACGTTTGCAGAAAACCGTACCAAGCAAATTCAGCCAGTCTCAGAAAGTCAAATACTGTATTTTCTCTTATTTGTCAGTCCTACATTTTATAAAGAAACATAAAATCACACATCTATGACATGGAAGTAGACACAAAACTGTCTAGGCAAAAAGGGAAAAAGGAAGGGTCTGAGAAAGGGGCAGTAGGGGGACATACTGCTAAATAGGGATATACTGGGCAGTGCTGTATAAATGTGTATGTGCTGTGCTACATACATGTACACAATGAAAATAAAGACTCACAGGAAATCATGAAAATAACTGACTAAAGTCTGTGCATGCCCAAAGGGCTTCTTTTCTCTTTCTTTCTTCTCCTCTTCCTTCTCTTCTACCCTCCCCCACAGACAGTGTTTCTCTGTGTAGCTCTGGCTGTCCTGGAACTTACTCTGTGGACCAGGGTGTCCTCAAGCTCAGAGTTCACCTGCTTTTGCCTCCTGAATGCTGGGATTGAAGGTGTGCACCATCACCTGGCACCCAAAGGGATTTTTAAGGAACACATGCAAACATAACTCTCTCTGGCTCCCCAACTCCTCTTTTCTGATGATGACATTAAAACAGGGCTTTAGATACACTGGGCAAACTCTATGTTATTGAGCTACACATCCAGGCCCTCACTGTCTTTTATTAAGATCTTTGTTTGAATGAGGGACTACATTAGACGTGTGTGTATGCGAAAAGTGCCTATGATCTTGAAGCTTAATATACTGCAGTTACTTTAAAAATGCTTTATTGACTTCCATATACAAAGGCTCACCTGTCATCCAGGCCTTGATGGTGGCCTTAAAGAGTGGAGAGAAGTACTCAGATGATCAGAATGGCCCGCATTTGTACAGTGCCTGTGAATGGGCAGCTGTCTCACTGAGATAGGTTTCCTATGTTTATTACAAATGGGTAAATGTTGGGCAGTCATTTGGCTTTAGCAGAGGTAAGACACATTTAATATAAATCTGGGAAATGGACACTCCTCATCCTCCTCACTTCCAAAAATAACTTTCTAACTTATCCTCTATTGTTCTGCCCTGAGCAGCCAGGGCTTTCTTGGCTTGCCTTATAAGGCTATTGTAAGGCTGCAAGCTCTCGCCATAGGGAGTTTTTCTTAGGGCTCAGGGCTGCCTTCTGCTTAATTTTAGTTCATTATATCTGAAAAGACAGGGAGAGCGTTTTATGAGGCAAAAGGCCCAGTCATCGTGGGAATAATGAATAACTCTAAGAACCATGAGAAGGCTAAAAGGGGAAATCAGCTGGGGGTCAGGAAGGTGGGGGTAGACAGGTTATTAAAAACACCCTCAAAATGGTCTCCTATGTTCATTCCTCCCACTAGGGAGTGTGAAATGTCTCTCACACATTGGAGAATTCTCAATCTAATAGAAACTTTTGGGAGCTGGAGAGATGGCTCAGAGGTTAAGAGCATTGTCTGCTCTTCCAGAGGTCCTGAGTTCAATTCCCAGCAACCACATGGTGGCTCATAACCATTTATAATAAGATCTGGTACCCTCTTTCGGTATACAGGTGTACATGCAAGCAGAATGCTGTATACATAATAAATAAATATTTTTTTAAAAAAGAAACTTTTTGGAGTTCTCTAACACCCATTGATTTTGAAGTCAGTGGGCAGAGTAGTTGTGGGTCAGGAACATCCGTTTGACCCCAGGAAAAGTGGAAGCACAGCGGGTCACACTTGGGAGGTGTTCTAGTTAGGGTTGCCATTGTTGTGATGAAGTACCACGACCAAAGCAAGCTGGGAGGACAGGGTTAGGTGTCCTCACCGATGGAAGTCAGGGCAGGAACTCAAACAGGGCAGGGACTCGACCATGGGGGAACCTGAAGGCAGGGGCCCTGGGCTCCCCTCATCTCTTTTTTTTTTTTTTTTTTTTTTAATTTTTTCTACTTGGAAACAGCTGAAGGAAAAAACCCAAAAAACACGTTGTCAGTTCTTGAATCCCGTGACCTTGGACTTGTAGGCCAGACATCCTAGACCTTGAGCGTCTGTGCTTTCAAGTCCTGGTCTTTCTGATGCTGTGGGCTTTGTACTCTGGGGCCATGATTTGGAGCCCTGGCCCACGCTAGGCTTCTGAAAATCTTTAGTTAGTTCTGAGGCCTTCAGCATTGGGAAATGATTTGTCTCAAGGTCACATGAAGTGCCAAGGCCTGGCCTAGAACCCTGGGGTCATGCTTAGTCATATCACCACTCCATCTGTGTGGATGTGACATGAGCCTATGACTTGAGTGCAGACTAATCTGTACCAGTGTGACCTGCTGGGGCTCCACTTAGACACCCTAAAGTTTGAAAGCAATTGTTTACAAATGCCCCAGCCATAGAAAACCCAAATGCTATGTCTGCAAGATCTCTCTTAGTGGGAAGCTGCGAGTCAGACAGACTTTCTAGAAATAAATTCTTGAATTTATTTTAATTGAACATAAAACTTGCACATATTTATGGATATCACATGATCATTCACTCTATGTACTCTTTATATAATGTTCAAATCAGGGTAGGCATGCCTTCCTCCATAAGCATTTATCATTTCTTCTTCCACAAGCATGTAAAGTCATTTTCCCTAGCTTTGTTTTTTTGGGGGTTGGGGGGATTACATATATCATCCATATACATAAATATTCCAGAGTGCACTAGAACCTCTGAGCTTATTTCTCCTGTCTAGCTGACACCCACCATCCTCTGACCAGACAGGTGCACTTCCTAAATATCCACAGGGACAATCACAACGAAGGCCACAGGAGGCCTTCTCTGAACACCTAAAGAGATGGAACTATTCAGAAAGTCAGCTGTGTTGATTCTTGAATGCCACTGATGGCCCAAGGCAGAAAACCCTCACAACTAGCCTTGATAGTGGCAATGGTGGCCTTGAGCACAGACTGTTTAAATTATGGGGAAGCAACATATTTTGTTTGTGGGGGTCCACATCATCATGATATAGTCAGGTCACCAAATAGTACTTACCATCTTATCTCTGTAAAAGACTTGCTCCTAAGTTGCTGTGTTCAAATGGATGGATGTAGCAAAATAATAGCATGTGATGTATGAGCTTACAACCTAGAGAGATGTAGGATTTGAACACATAGGAACATCCTGACCAGAACTACACGGCTTAGATTTTGCATATCTCACTATTTATAGCAGTGGTTCTCAATCCGTGGGTGGCCACCCTCATGACCACATGACTTACTATATTAAAGGGTCACAGTATTAGGAAGGTCAAGAACCACTGGCCCAGAACCAAAACATTTGGAGAAATGAAAGGCTCATCAGATCTGCCTTGAGTTTTGTCTGGTCCCTGTAGTCCCCAAGGCCAGAAGGTCCGGTAGTGTGTTATATAAGTGGGTGTGGTGGAGGTGAACGTTTGCTGTGCACAGCAGAATTTCGGTGTGTTCAGGGCATGCTGGGATCTGCAGAACATTTTCCAGTAAGGATTCGTGTCAGTTTCAAAGTGCTCAAAACAAGCCTAAAAAAGCGTGGCCAGAAAAGCTATTATTGCTGCCTTAAATCCTTGTTGGAACAAAATGTGAAACAAAAAACGAGTGAAAGAGAACAAAGCTAGTCATTGTGTAGCGAACCTCACCATCCTGTACCTGGCTGGTGTGCTGGTGACTCAGAAGGTCAGGAACTAGGCTGTGGCAGTTGCTTTAAACCTCTACTTTTCAGTGTGTGTGTGGGGGTGGGGTGGGGTGGGGAGCTATGTCCTTGACGGGAGTGTGGGCGAAGGGCACTCCTCGATAAAACCTCGTGAGGTTTTCACCCCCATCACCCTGTCTGTTTTCTAGGAACAAGTGGGTTCATCGGACTCGCCTGCGGATGACCCCCTTTTGTAATTTATGTTCCCTTCCTAGGGGCTTCCTCCATCCTGGCTCAGGGTGAGCAGACAGGGGAGCACAGAAGGATGCCGACCTTGGGCATAGAGGCAGAACTGCCCCTGCTTGGACCCAAGCAATGGCAAGGCTCCTCCCCCACCCAACTTCTTTTTTGCCCTTCATCAAGCTTTTGTTGGACCTGGAAAGGAAATGAATTCTAAAGGCAGGAAATGACCCAAAGACCAGAACAATGTGTGCAAATCTAAACTCGGGCTTCCGCCACTTGGTTACAAAGCATTCTAATCTGTGTCCCAGGAAGCCGAGCCCATTGCCAGATGGAGGTCTGTTTTCAGACTGGCTCTTGGCATCTGCCACTCCCAGCTGGTGACATTCGCACATTTCAGAAGGCAAACCTGTCCCCACATCTTCAAACTTCTGGAGAGGTGTAGCCCCAGGAAAGTCCTCGAGACTCTGGCTGACAGCGCCAACCATCTGATGCACTTCATCTGCGGTCGAACTGCTGCTGGACTCCAGCCTAGAACGCCAGCACACGGAGTCTGTTCTCGGCGACTTCAGCATCTGAAACCAAAGTGTGTCTGTGCTGCCAAAAAAGGCTGGCTCCTTCGCCTGCTTCATAATCCCTTTCTCACCAGGCGTTCCTGAAGAAACCCGATGAGTCAGAGAGGAAGAAAAAAAAAAAAAAAAAAAAAAAAAAAAAAAAACCACTGTGTCTGAAGGAAGCCTGGGGGTGGGTTGGCCTACCTTGGTCTCCTGTTTGGCAATCCACTAACGCTTAGGGATTTGATTTTTACTTTTCCCATCTTTCCTCTTTTGTCAGCTCTCACCTCCAGAGACCCTTCATTCACCACTTCTGTAATTAGCTTTGTAAAAAGCTGGAGGCCCTCGGATGCGGAATTAGTCACCCTTGTAAAGATGGTTAGACTTCACTTTCATCCCCAGGAGCAAGGCGAGAAAAAGTGCCCACTCGGACTTCCAGAAGAGACCATCATTCAGTTGCTCCGTTTTGACTCCGGGGCCTGTGCTTTTCCCAGGCTTTTAATTTTTATGGGACTCTATACATCAGTCTTCCTGTATAAAGCTAAGAACCAGTTGAAGTTTAAACACTGTGAGGTGCTTGTGGGATATCTGCTACCAACAGGCATCCCACTAAGGCTAAGGGCCCCCCTCACCCTTCTGTCCCGAGGCAATCCAAAAGTAGGTTTCCTGAAAAAAAAATGTATTTAACTCACAGCATTTCTGAAATGCCAAACAGATTGAAGGATAAAGCGTCTGGCGCGTTTGTTGACTTCTGGCTTATAGATAAGGTGCTGAGAGGAAGAAAGGAGAGAGTCAACAGGTTCTTGAGAGAATGGGACCCGAGAAGGCGTCTGTCCTGGAGCGCAAAGCCACTCTGTGCCAGTCTCTCAAATTGTGTTGTGTATTATGAAAGAGGTTTTAAAAATATGTTCTGATAAGCTGGGATTTATTCTTGGAAAGAGAATATGGGCTCTGTTACAAGATAGGAGCTTAACGTCAGTCCAGGTCGTATCAACTGTTTGTGGCCGTGAGCAGCGTCATTAAGAGCTTGACAGCCCCAAGGTGGCTTGGGACAAACACTGCCTTTGTTTCCTTTGCCTATAGACAATGAGCCCAGGACAAAGCTAGACATAAAGAAATCATCTTCCCTATTCTGGACATCAGACAAACAGTTTGTATTCTTATGATGGTAATGGTGATAAGAAGATAAGCTACTGGCCCAAAAGAAAACAAAAAACAGGGATTTTGACTGCAAGCTATGTTTATAAGATGCCTACCTCCCCAAACAAAACAAACCAAAAAACCCTGGAACAAACCCACAAACTAACCATGCTGTTAGAGTCACTTAACACGACCCTGAACTTAGGGCAAGTGAAATAACTACAGTTGGACAAAAATCTCCAGACGAGGTTAATGTGCAGTTGCGGACAGTTAGCAATTAGCAAGAAAGGCACCAAACTTAACCTATTTTTGTATTGCTTCCAGCTCCTCAGGTTTGTGTATATTGGGAGGGAGGACTTGGGAATTAAACTCAGGTTTTTGAGCTTGCAAGGCAAACACTCTATTTACTGAATCCTTTCTCTAGGCCTCTCTTCTTTCTTTTTCCTTCTTTTTGTTTCTTTTTTGAGACAGCATCTCACATGGACAGGCTGGCCTTGAACTCATGATTCTTGCCTCTATCTTCAAAGTGCTGGGCTTACAAGTATGTGTCACCATGCTAGGTTTGAGTATTCTTTATTAATGCAACTGCTTGACAGACTTAAAATTGTCTTATCTAATAATTTGTAAGCTTTCTCCAGTGGAAGGCTTCTGAAGTTTTTTTCTAACCTGCCACAGACAACTCGATGGCTAATTTTCTGCATCAACTTGTCTGGCTGCCACTAACCAGATATTAGATAAAATGTATTTGGATGTTTCTGTAAGAGTTGTTTTTAATGAAATTAATATTACATCAGTAGACATGGAGCAGTGCGGCTTGTCTTCCCCAACATGGGTGCTGGGTCTTATCTAACAACATAAAGTTCTTAATAGACTGAGGACTAACTCTAAGCAAGAAGGAATTCTGCTAGGAGACTGCCTATATCTTTGTTCAGAATTTCCAGTCCACTGGCCTTACCTTCTGAGTTCTCTAGGCGGCCTTCACTGCATGCGCCAACTCTATAAAAGAAATGTCTAGGATTAGACAGATGGCTCAGTTGGTAGAGTGGAGGCCTGAGTCCGATCCTCAAAACCCATGTAAAAGGTTGGGTACAGCAGCATGTGCCTATAGTCCCAGCCTGAGGACTTATAGACAGGTACTCCCTGAAGCTTGCTGGCCACCTAATCTAGGTTTATAGAGAGATTCTATCCTACATAATGAGGTGGGGCTGGTGAGCTATCCTAGTGGGTAAAATCGATTGCTAATACACCTGACAGTCTGAGTTGGGTCCTTGGAACTCATAGGATGAAAGAAGAGAACTGGTTCCCGTAAGTTCTCTTTTGACTTCCGCACAAGCACTGTGATGCACACACAGACACACACACAGGCACAAACACACACTCACATGTATTTGCACACATGCACATACATGTACACACACATACACAAGCACACATGTGCACACACATGCACATGTACACACACTCAATAAATTAATATAAATAAAAAAATTTAAATGCAAACAGTGACTGAAGAAGACACTAGTCATCAACCTCTGGTCTTCATATGCATTTTGTATGTGCATATACATAAATGTGTACATATACTAAAGTCAAAAATTATCTATCATCTATCATCTGTCATCATCATCAACATCATCATCTATTATCTATCATCTATACTATATCTATCATCTATCATCTACCTATATGCAAACAAACCCATACATTTGATTCTCTGGAGATCCCTATTACAGACTTTTAAAAATATGCAGTAAAAACAAATTTCTACAGACAGATTCATTTTATCCCTCTTGCCCCTGAGGCTGAGACCATCACAGAAGATGGAGTGGGAAAGAAACAGTGTCTTCCTGACATGGCAGGATTACTGCACTCAGGACCTCAGCTTTGTGGCCTGTACTAGATCAAGGCAGTCAACATTCCAGCATGGAGTAGGGAGGCCCATGAGCCCTGGCCCCAGCTGAGGCGCTATTGAGAGTTGATGGTTTCTGGAGGAGAAGAATCCATTTTCTTGGAGGATAATGGTCCTTGGTAGATCAACCATGCTCCAGTGGTGGCTCCACATCCATGAACATCTGGACAGCACAAACTGAACTCAGTGAGTTATAAAACAAAGAAAGGAGAAAGTTCGAAAATTGGGAGGGGTGGTGGATCGGGGAGGAGTTAAGGATAGAAGTTGGGGAAGAATATGATGAAAATACATTGTATATATTTATGAAATTCTCAAAGAACCAATATAAATATTTCATTAAAAACCAAATAAGTTCCTGTGCTTAAATTCTGTGGCAATGCCAAACTGTACTTTAAAGTTTCTGTATTTAGTTTACCTATGATTGACTGGTAATGAAGAGTTTGTAGAACACACTTCTCAGTATTGCTGAACTCATAAAAATTTAAATATCAAGTCAACTTGTATCTAAGTACATATATTTGTTTACTTCTTACTCTGAGCTAATTTTAAATTTTCTGAAAACTTGCAGAACAAGTACAGAAATATTCTGCCAGGAATACCACATCTCCTACATGCCTTCTTCAAGTCTCTTAATTTTGGTATGCATATAACTAGGGATAATTTTCAAAACGAAGAAAAATAACATTGCTATACTACTACCAACTAAACAATCTTACCCAAGCCCACCACATGTAATTTATGAGGAGAAGCAATTGCTCAAGGATGCACAAAATTAGTAAACTCCAGGCTAGAATTTTTTTCATAATGAGTTGACCATTTCTTCATTTTCTTCCTAGATTATGAGAGCCAGAAATGTTTAACAGCAATTATTCTGCAAAGAAAATGCAAACCTCAAAAGCCAATTAAAACATCTCAAAGTCAATTAAAAACATCTCAGGCATAGTGATCCAGCCAATTAATTCTACAGCTACAGTTCCTAAGCTAATCCAATACTATTTTATATTGGTATATATATTCTGATAATACATTCTTTTTTTTTCTATGAAGATTGTTGACTTATGACAGAATGTTAAAGAAATGATACCTGGATGTGAAATTTAAATATGTCTTTTGGGTCAGGAAACACTTTCTTAACTCTTGTTTGAAGTAGGAGCTTCCAAAGGCAAATCCCATCTCTGGCATCTGAGGCTCTACTGTAATGACTGCCATGGTAACACTCACCTGTTAATGCTGTCTTCTGTGTGAGTATTGTGAACCACCCTGTCTTGTTTACCCTGGTCTCAGTGCTTTACTATAATGCCTTAGGCATAAGCAGGCATGGGCACGTGCTCACTGAAGGACTGGATTAAACGACGGTTAAGTTTATTTTATCAACTCTTATCTCCCCATGACTTCCTCACTAAGAATTCCTCCTGGGAACAGACAATGCTGCGTGTCTGTTAAAGGGAGAAACACTTCCCAGGGCTCTGCTTGAAGAACGGCCTTTGGCCTTTGCGACTCAGGCACGACTTCAAAGCTGATTGAACTCCGTCACTTTCACGAATAGCACTCGTGTGGATGCCGACTCACCTTGATGACTAAATGCATTCCACAAGTGACTTCACTCACCTCAGAAATGTCTGCATTCTCCTTAGGCAGAAGGGCTATATTACATCACTCCACAGTTCTTAAAAAAAAAAATATGCATGTTTCTGTCTACGCCTGTATGTGTAAGGGCCCAAGGAGGCCAGAAGAACGTGTCCGATCCCTTGGAACTGGCTTGGAACTGGTGTTACAGGTAGATGTGAGTCACCCTGTCTGGGTGCTAGGAACATAATGCTGATCTGGACGAACAATGAGGCCTTTTTATTACTGAGCTGTCTCTCTAGCTCTCACTCAGTCCTTCATGAAATGAGTAGAAATTAGTAATTTCTACCAGTGAACACAGAATGTGTTTTCAAAGTGCTGTGGTCCTGGTTCTTCACGAACTGGGAAGGTGAAGTTTTTACTCTTAAAACCCCTCTCCAGTGACATATCTCCTCCATCAAGGTTGTACTTCCTAAACCTCCCCAAACGGTGCCACCAACTGGGGACCAAGTACTCAAACACCCAAGGCCTACTCGGGAGATTCTCATTCAGGGATGACTATTCTGAGTTAGTGATGTTGGCTTGAAAGAGATCCTTGGAAAAAGACCCTCATCATTCCTTTTAAATAAGCAGAGTATCATTTGCATATTTTGATGTAATTAGGCAATGTCTGGTAATCCTTGTCTGGATTATAATTTAAGAAAAAGGAAAGCTGAACAGATTATAATGCCAACTCTCACATGCTTGTGAGAGTGATCAGAGGACACATCCTGCTATACATCCCAAACACTCATGTCATCATGGGCTAGAAAGGTCTGGTTTGCCTGGACTTTACACTGGAGAGTCTAGAGCTCTCAGCAAAACAGCAGGATACATTTCTCCTACCTAGCATAGAGGCTTGGGTCCTGCAGCTATGGAACATTACCAGAACTGAGTAATATAACGTCTGCAGGAGCCACCTACACAGAGCCCAGTACCAGCAGATGCTCAGAATGAAGTCGATTTCCGTCCCTGCTGTGACTTCACAAAGGCTGGGAGTGTGTGGGTGTCCGCCGTGCCACGCAGGTATTCCACACTCTTAGCTATGGAAACTCGGTTCGTTGTGGTCTCCACATTCTTCCGTGCTGATTGAGATGACTCATGGTCAGGGCTGCCATTTAGACTCCTCACTTACAAAGCACCACAGGGCAGGGAAATAATTTGGCCTGAAGAAATGTGGCACGGAAAACGGTTTGGATTTCCGTGAACACTTGCACCACAGGAGCTCCTGTCATTTCAGTTCAGGGCCAGGATCTGGAGACGGCTGACCTAGGGTTTCTTCCAAGTCTTCTAAACTTTGCACAGATAATTTTCATGGAACTTCAAGCCCTGTGGCTGACATGCAGACGTCAATCCCAGCCGCTCCACACTCCACTCCTCCAGTATTTCATCGTGTTGATGGAGTTCTTGGGTCTCACGTCCTTGGTCAGGAGGAAGTGCCCCTGACTGTCTGCTCTTTTACTCTTCATCTATTACCGCATTGAGCATTCTTCCTTTGCAAGCACACATTGATTTCCACTGGGATATATCGTGTGAGCAGAGACCACTCTGTCTCAACATAACCTTCTCCTAAAACTAGCATATTCTCTTTCTTCCTTCATAGAAACTTCTTGAAGGAATACATGTACTTGCTAACCCTATTTGCTCACTCATTTCTCAGGTCACTATCAGCCATCAAAACAGCTAGAGGCAGAATCACTTCCTAGACACCTTGGCTGCGGAACCACAGCTGACCATCTCTTTTCCCATCCTCCTGTATTTTGTTAACTTTAGTGCTGAGGAACTAACTCTGGGCCTCACGCAGGAGGCCAGCTCTTTACCACAGAGCCACACCCTAAACGCTAAGTGTAATACTGTCTTTTCTTGATTTTTAGTGATATACACTCTTTTATTTCTCTTATTTTCTCTGTCTGCTGTCTCTCTGCAGCTCTATCTCATTTATACGTGTGGTTACGTGTGTTTGTGTGTATACTGACTCACACACATAGTCAGACAATATTTCCCCCTCCTGCAATAATTTTGTTATCATCAGAAGTCTATGGATGAGTGCAAGCTTTGGAAATCCACTCAGAAGTCAATTATTCTGCCCATCGCATCCAGACTGTACATCTTACCTCCTTGTTAGTCTCACAATGGGCCGGCTTGCACAGGTATTCTAGTAACCTCTATTTTACATAATAAAAGTTCCAAAGGGAGAAGAGTACCGAAACTGGCAATTCAGCTGTGTTGAGGAGAAGCTGGAAGGGGCTGCCTTCAACCAAAAAAGTTAAGAGATCTATCTCTACAGAAAGAGACCAGGGAGGGGAACACATTGAAGTCGCTAAGAACTGTGGTAAGATCAAGTGTATGCATGAAACCATGGCAAGGAGGACATTATACTACTTCTCGGTTACACCTCAACCTACAAATGTAACAGCCAGAGTGCCCTTAATACACACTTAGTTCTAGGGTTTGTTTTTGTCTGTGGGTCAGGCGTCTGCGGAGGGTCTATTTCTGAATGCCTGGCTGGGGGTTTGCTTGTTTGTTTGTTTATTTATTTATTTATTGTGTACACATACACACACACCACGTGCACGCACGCATGCACAAACACACAGGTCAGGGAACAACCTATGCAAAGCTGGTTCACTTCTTTTACCATTTGGGTACCAGGGATCAAGCTCAGACTGTCGGGCTTGGTGACAAGCTCCTTTACCCAGTGAATCATTCCATTGGCTCTAAGGGAAAGCATTCTGGTTAATAATGCTTATTAATTCTGGAGGTATAGCTCAGTCGATGAATGCTTATCAAAAATGTATGAGGCCCTGGATTCAACTTTTAGTAACTTGCTTCCAAAAGTTTATTGATCATTCTTTTCCCAGTATTTTACCCGAGTGACTCCATTTAGATGTTACCAATCTCATGGATAAATGGCATCACGCTCATCCTCCCATCATGAAATGATGGAGTGACTTACGTAAGTGGGACGGAGTAGCTGATTTCCTCCCTGTTATCCCCCGACACGTCTGCAGTTAGCCAGAGATCATGCAAGTAGCTCTAGACACAGACATTCACACCCAGCAAGCTCCGTTTTTATGCTAAGGTTTTCTCCAGTAATGCCAAGGCTTTTTTTTTTTTTTTTTTTCTATTTCCAGCCTTTCAAATGATATGAAATACTCTGCTCATACTTCCAGAAGACAATCATTCAAATATTTTCAAATACTAAGAATAGTATTTTGTGTTCATTAAAGTAACATATGCTCGTTATAGAGAATTTGTAAAAATTCAGAGTGATATAAAGGAGAAAAAAAATTCTTGATAACCAAAGAATAAAATTAATGTTAATTACCAAGAATCTCTTGGCTTGTAGGTGCTGCTTTCTAACGTGTATTTTGTCCAGGGCATGTGTCAAACTTGGGACCAATCAAAACTCCTTGATAACTGGCATGTAGTACTCATCAAGTCCGATTTTGTCTTTATGTAAGATCTTGTACTCAAAGCCAGTGAGATGGCTCAGTTGGCTTAAACACTTGGTACTTGCTGCTGATAACCTGAATTTGATCCCTGAGACATACATGGTGGAAGGAGAGAACCAATTCCTTTTCATTGTACTGGGACCTCCACACACATGGTCCATAGCAATCACATGCGTGCGCACACACATATTAAATGTACTTATAATTTTATTTTTATTTATGTGTGTATGCCTGTGTGTGGGTATTTGCACATGCATGTAGGCGCCCAGTGAGGCCAGGAAAGGGTGGGCATTGGCTACCCTGGCACTGCAGTTTCAGGGAGTTGTTAGATTCCAGGTGAGGGTGCTGGGAACCACATGTGGGACTGGGAAATACTCTTAACCATTGGGCCATCTTTCTAGCGCCAATGTAAATGTTTTATATGTGTGCTTTATAAGCAGTCTTGAGTCCACTTCTGTCATACTGAACACTTTCTAATCCAGATTCTGCTACCTAATATAGATTATGTAATGCACAGTCTACTTCTAGCATTGCATGCAATGTGGTCTTCATAGTACATAGTAGGGCTTCCCAAATCCTTAACCCAGACATTGATAAAACACAGAGCAGGAGAGAGCCCTGTGGTACTCTGTTGGGGCCCTCCTTCCTATGAGTACATTTGTCAGCCATTTATGATAACCAATCAAGACCCCACAAATCCATGGAACCCCTCCGTTTCCTTGAACCCACATCTTCCCCACTGAGTGATGACTTAATGACTTGAGTGAACTCGGGGTTCATCTATGGAATTTCTCATTGTTACTAGCAACAGTAACGGAAAAAAAGTCAGACATCACAGTATCTTCCTTAGCAACCTGAGGTGTACTGATTTATTTGCTTTAATTTGTTTTTTTTTTTTTTTTTTTTTGGTTTTTTGAAACAGGGTTTCTCTGTGTAGCCCTGGCTGTCCTGGAACTCACTCTGTAGACCAGGCTGGCCTCGAACACAGAAATCCGCCTGCCTCTGCCTCCCAAGTGCTGGGATTAAAGGCGTGCACCACCACGGCCCGGCTTGCTTTAATTTGTAAGTGTCTGAAAGACATCCTCCAAGTACTTCATTCTAGAACTTTCCTGGAAATCACACCAGAGTTCAACTTCTGAATTCTCCTAGCAAGGGAAGTAGAATGTATAGGCCACTGGTCTTGACTGATGTTTAATGGGCTAAAGAAATGATCGCTGGGGTACAGGCTATCTTATTCTTTCTTCAGGAGAACAGCTTCTGTCAACATCTAGAGAGCAGGAAAGCTTCAGGCTAATCATATAGCCAATGACAGGGAGATTGTGGCTTCGATTGCTCTCCCAGATTTCTCAATTGAGTAACGCCAGTGAAGGATGACTACATGCTTTATTTATGATTTTGGATCAGCTACAAGGCTACCTGACTTTATAGAGCAGATACTGCATATAAATCCTCTTCTTTGTAAGTCAAATTCTGCCTAAGCTGTTACTTGGGGAGTTAGGTTTTCAAGGCCATCTTGTGGTGAGACATTTTATAAAGTCAAGAATGTTCCAGTGATTTATCTCTTTGTTTGGATTGTAAATATTGGGGTCATTTAAAAGTAAGGTAAATATATCATCTGTCTCTTTGCTTTTAGATGCAGAAGCAGGTGGCCTCGCATTAGCTTTGATGAATGTCACCCTGAGAAAGTAGGATTGGGAATTCTGTGGGATCCAGACAACCAGTTTGTAAAAACTGAAAGTCTCACCCTGAGCCAAAGCAAAACCTTGCAGTTTTGATTCTCTTTGACTTCACTGATAATTTTATTTTTAAAATGACCTCAGCCAATAACTAGAAGAGAATTCTATTTGTTCATCTTTCCAACAATGTCTTTGTCTCTTACTCAGCAGCAAGAGGGCCAGGATCTCATTGTTGAGGCACTAGTCACATGTGTGTGCTCCACTTATCAGAGCTGGAGCTGTGTGACAAGGAGAATCTCAGGGTGTACATTACAACATTCCCACTTTTCTTGGAGCTGTGAATTGAACCAGGGTCTCACGCATGCTCAGCATATGCCCTACCACTGAGCTATATCTGCAACACCATATCTCCATAGGCTGAGATCCATGGGATCCATGGGATGCTATACATTAACTTGAAGCAACGGGTCACAAAGCATCCATAGTAAGGAAACAGAGAGAGAGAGAGAGAGAGAGAGAGAGAGAGAGAGAGAGAGAGAGAGAGAGAGAGAGAGACAGAGAGATTCAGCATTTTTCTAATTTTTAGACATTTTAGACATTGCCTAGGGAATGGTGCCACCCACACCCAGGATGGGTCTCCTACATCAATTAACCCAATCTAGAAACTCTTTACAACATGTCCAGGATTTGTCTCCATGTTTACCTGGAGCACAATCAAGTTAACTAATAAGATTAACTATCTTGCCTCTACGTACATTGGCTCTATGGTAATGCTTGACATTGGTGCCAGGAGTTCATCCTGTCTCCACAAAGGAGACTGTGACATCTTGGATGGCATCTATTCAGGCTGCTTTAATGAAGCACTACAGATAGCAGACATTTATTTTTCCCAGTTCTGGATAGTCGGAAGTTTAAGATCAAGGCGTTGGCAGATCTGGTGTCTACTGAAGTTTTACTCTTCAGCTTAGATGATAGGGTGCTTGTGTTGTGTTCTCACAGGGTGAAAGAAGTGAGAGAAAAGCATCTCTCTGGACTGCCTGCTATAAGGGCACTATGCCCATTGGTGAGGGCTCTGTCATTATGATCAGAGCCTCTGTTAGTAATGCCAACAGATGAGTATAGCAGATGTGTTGACTTGGACTTTCTGGTTCCTAAGAGTCCCTTCTCATCTGAATTCTGCAGTTTCTTTTGATGCCTTTCATCTCTTAACTGAGATTTTTTTCTTTGTCTATTTGCATGTGGATGTTTCTATATCTCTATATTTGGCTATTTATTTACATGGATATCGAGTCTCCACCCAAACTCTTGTCCTGACCCTATGCTAAGGCTATCTCTGAAATTCCGGAGTATGCAAGAACCCTTAACACATATCCGATCTTACACCCCAGAGTTCTGTTTTGTCATTTATTTATGTCTCTGTGTGTGCCGCTTGCCCATAGAAGGAAGGCCAGAAGAGGGCACTGGAGGTCCTGGAGCTGAGTTACAGGCAGCTGAGAAGCCACCTATCCTGGGTGGTAGGAACCAAATTCTAGTCCTTTGCAAAAAAAAAGCTCTTAATCACTGAGCTGTCTCTCCAGACCTTCACACCCCCCAACCCCACTCCCACCCTGCTTTCTTTCCTCCCTCCCCTTTTCTTCTCTCCTTCCCTTCCACTGTCCCTCCCTCCCACTGGTCACTCCCTTCCTTTATCCCTCCTTCTCTCTTTCCTTCCTTTTTTGGAAGTGTTACTGGATATTGAACCCAAGGCTTTGCACACATCACTAAGCTACACCCCGGTACCTACTCAGTGTTCTACGAATGTTTGTTTTCCATTATGACAATGACTATGATCTTAAATATAATTATTGTAACCATAAACTGAAAGAGACTCGTTTACTATGTTGAATTATTTAATGAGAATTATGGTTAAGAATGAATAGGACCTAGCACTGAAAGAGCCAGACAATTAAAATAGTTTTATAAGGCTGGAGCAGCAGCTCTCTTGACAAAGCACTTGCCTTGCAAGTGCAAGGACCTCCTTTTGATTCCTAGAACCCAGGGGAAAAAAGAAAAGCAGGGCCTGGTGGACCCGTTTGTAATTGCAGCAGTTCTGGGGAGACAGGTGGATCCCTGGGCTTGCAGACCAGTCAGCCTAGCCTACTTGGAAAGTTCCTGTCTAAAAATTCAAGATGACAGTGTCCCGAAGCAGCTGAGATTATTCACTGACCTCCATGTGCATATGAATTCTCCAATACACATGCACTTATGCACACTGTTCAGTTCCCAGGACCCAGGGTGAGTGACTCAAGACTGTTTCCAACTCCAGTTCCAGGAATCCACTGCCCTCTTCTGGCCTCTTTGGATACTTCACTTGGCCAGGAAAACACACACACACACACACACACACACACACACACACACACACACTAAAATAAATAAAATAAAATGTTTAAGAATTGTTTTTTTCCTAAAACGTTTTTGTCTTTTCATCACTTTTTAAAAGACATGACACCTAGGCTGGCCTCAAATCAGCTGTGTAGCCAAGGATGTCCATGGACATCTCAGCCTCCAAGTGCTGGGATTAAAATCATGCTCCACCATACCTAGTTCATCACTCTAAGTTTCTCGGATGACTTTATTGACAGTCCAAAATATAAAATAAATAGATGAATATATTCCAGATAATTTAATACCCTATTTCATGTAATATATATCATAACTACATAATTTGATGGGCTCTACAAAATAGGAACAGTGCTTTCATTATTAAATATTTCAAAGGCCAGGGCTACAGAGATGGCCCAGCAGCTGAGAGCCTTTGCTGTCCTTCCAGCGACCAGAAATCAGTTCCTAGCAGAGCCTGGGTAAGCAGCTGAGAAACCCTCCTTTAATTTCAGCTCCAGGATATCTGACTGAAACCTTCTTCAGGCCATCTCAGTATCTGCATTCATGTATGCATAGCCCGTTGCAACACACACACACACACACACACATACACACACACACACACACACTCATACTCTCACACTTACACACTCACACACTCTCACACACACTCACACACACACTCACACACACACTCACACACACTCACACTCTCACACACACACTCACACTTACATACTCACACACACACCTCTCACACACACACTCACACATACTCACACACACACACTCTCACACACACACTCACACACACTCACACACACACTCTCACACACACTCACACTCACACACACATTCACACTCTCACACACACATTCACACACTCACACTTACACACTCACACACACACACATACACACACACACCATGGAGTGTGTGCTTAGTGTGCTTAGGCTCTGTTTCCCTTCTCAGTATCCCCTGAGATAAAATCAAGTTGAGGGTTCAATAGGAGAGTCCATCCTAGCACACATACCCTCATACTCATGTGTGTTCTGATCACTTTATCCCCATAAATAAATAAATAAATAAATAAGAAGGAAGGAAGAAAGAGAGTAGAATTTCAAGATGTAGACAGCAGATTTTAAACAAAAGCTTAAACTCAGTCCATTGTTGTATTGTTACTGTTCCATTTCTCAGACTCTACTTTAGGTGTTGTGGTGGTTTGCATAAGTTCTGCCCCATAGACTCATATGTTTCAATGCTTGCCTTATAGGGAATGGCAGTATCAGGAGGTATGACAAGTTGGAGGAGTGTGTCACTGTGGGGGCAGTCTTTGAAGTCTCCTATGCTCAAGCTACACCCAGTGTGGTATACAGTCTTCTTCTGTTGCTTTTAGATCAAGATATAGAACTCTTGGTTCTCTAGCATCATGTCTGCCTGCACACTGTCATGCTTCCTGCCATGAAATGTTTTTCTTTATAAGCATTGCTGTGGTCCTGGTGTCTCCTCACAGGCCTAAGACAGGCATCAAGGGTTAATTTCATACCATGCCACAGTAAAGCAAGCACAGTCTAACTACTTAATACAGGCAAAGTCATGAGCTATGAACAGTAGTGGCATAGACTCTACCTTATCCAAGAAAAGGATCACTTTAATATGAGATTTTTTAAAGAAGGCATGCTAAAATAAACATCTCTAAGAGAGAATGTCTTAGGACACAGGTGTACTAGAGACCTGAGGATACATGATCATGTCATGTGTGTTCTGATGGTGATTTCCCTTTTAACAAGATATTAATTTTTAAAATTAATTTTTAAGTTGCATACCAACTTGCCTATGACTTCTGTGGCCATTCTTCTAAATTCCCAGAATCTGAATTTTGAGACGTATAAGACCACATCTCTGCGTTTGATGGTTGTAAGAATAAAAAAGTCAGTCAACTAGGACGGACGGAAAGTCGAATGCTCAAATCTCCTGGGGCTCCGACAGTGTGAGGCATTCAAGTCAGCCCTCCATACAGGAAACAGTGTCTAGTACACTGCCATTATCATACCCACTGGGGTTCTAGAGAAGCCATTGAGACGTCAAGTCCCTGGACCCCTGGCCTCCTGCTCTCTGACCTCACCTTCCTTCTCTTGGACTTTCCTCTCCCCAGTGCTCCTAACGGTCGGAAGAAGACTTTGGATTCACTGGCACTGGCATTATGGAGGGCTGTGAGCCAGTATGTGGGTGCTGGGAACCAAGCCTTGGTGCTGTACAAGAGTAAGAGCTCCTAACTGCCCGGTCCTCTCTCCTGCTCCCTTTGAGCCGTCTCTCCTGCTTCCTTGGTGCATATTTCACTCCCACCTATAGTCTGACCTTCTTAGCTCGCCCTTTGACTACATACAGCCTCTTTCGAGTACACCATGACCTCCTCCATGTTTTTCTTGAGAACATCAGGAGCAGTTTTGTGTGATGCTGCTGCAAAGAAAGCTACTTAAGAACAACAGCTTGCTGTCTGGATTTTCTGACTGAGGTCTCATCAGCAGAAAAGACAGATTCTCTCACATGGAGTTTGCTTCCTTCCCAAATCTCATCATGCACTAATTCCTAAGGCAATCCTGCAAATTACAGCTTAGCCTCAGGACAGGCTCCGGAAAACAGCAGATGCTAATAAGGAAGGTAGAAAAAGTCCTGGGTTGAGAATTTCTCAAATAAAAAATTCCATTACTTCAACCCCTAGGAAGTCAGTTCCCAATCTTTTGCTCTACCATAATTCATCCCCTCTTGAATTAAGCATGTCTGTTGTTGGCCAGAATTCCACGAACTAAAGAATTTAATAAAGAATTCTATTTCTTTCCTTAACCCTAGAGGCTGGAAGACTTCAGATTCCTATATTCTGTCAGACACCCCAAAGCTGTAGACGCTGGGCTAACTTCTGTGTGTAGCAGTGACTTGTCTCCTTTGAAGAGACTTTGTCACAGGAGCGCCATGCTTATGCTGGCCCAGTCTTGTGTCCAGTTCACGGGCGGGTCTGAGAATTCAAACAAACCATTGATTCAGTTGTAACCAAGCAAAGCCAGTTTTAAAACATGAAGAGTGGGAGAATGGAGAGAAAATTTATATTAGTCTCTGATGATACAGAGAGAGGCTCGGGGAATTTTAAATACTCTATTCATCTATCTGTTTGTCTGTTCATCCATCCATCCACATCCCATCCATCCATGAATGATGGTTAATTTAGAATCACCTAGGAGACAAACATCTAGACATATATTTGGTTGGTTTAATTGAAGTGGAAAGATCCATCCAAATATGGGACACCATTCCATCGGCTGGGGAACTGAAACACACACACACACACACACACACACACACACACACAAACAGACACACAGACATACAGACAGACACACAGACACACACACAGACACACACACAAACAGACACACACACACAGACACACATACAGACACACACACACAGACACACAAACACACACACACACATACACACACACACACACATACACACACACACACACACAAGCTAAGCATCTATTTTCCTTGTTCTCTGATTTCTGATTGTGAATGCACCGGCCAGCATGCCTTCACCACTGAGTTGTGAGCCAGAACAAACCCGCCCTTTCCTGAGTTGTTCTTGTCAGGAATTTCATCAAGGCAATAAGAAAGTGCCTCGGAGACTGCTCATCTCTCTATCTACTCTCCTGCTGTGATCTGGGGAGCTTCTAGAACAGATCCAGACCTTCAAGGTCACTGGGCAACATTCCTGAGGGTTCTTTCTCTCTGCTGGGGCCATGCAGAGAAAATAAAAAACACTAAAAGGTCTTTAAGAATTTCATAGACATTTTTCGTTTAATGACATTATATCAACTACTCAGTAAGCTGAGGCAGGAGGATCCCTTGAGTCTAGGAGTTCAGGACCAACCAGTTTGGACAACACAAGACTCCATCTCAAAAAAAAAAAAAGTGAAGGTTGATTATTTTTTTCTGAGTTATGGTTATGTAGGCATTTAGTTAATCTGAATACATCCTGTACTTTCCTCTAAAAGCAAATACACTTAGTCTTCCGGGGATGTGCTTATACAACAAAGATTGTTTGTTATATTTCATAAATGTGGGCAAACGACTAATGCGTTCTGTGCCTACTTCCCCAGTGGTGAGTATAGCACTTTCTATTGACACAGGCATCAGTTAGAATGGGAATTTAGATCCCTATCCATGGGATTACATATCATTAAGCCTTACAGATCTGATCTATAAAGGGGTGGGGGACCCCCTCTGTACCCTCTCTCTGAGAAGATTTCAAAGCTGGCTTCCAGCAGCTGTCAGAATGATTCCCGCCTTTCTTATGGCGCTCATTAGAAAATAAAACCAGATATAATTAACAAACAAACAAACGTATCTGCCTGCTGTTCTGACTTGTTATAATAAGTGTTATTTCTACTTACAAACAGTTTCCTGTCAGTATCCTGCTGTTCCCTTAATAAGACTCATGCCCAGAGAAGAAGAGGAGTCGGTATTAAAATTAAGCCGTGGCTTGTCATCGCCCCCTTCCCTGCTTGTCAGCGTTTGGATCCAGTTCATGTTGAGTCTGAGAAGAACCAAAAGACTTAAAGTTAACCATTGCTGAGATGGTTGGCAGGGAGAGACCTGTGAGCCTCTGGAGTTGACCGAGGAGTGATGTCATTCTTAGGGGAAAATCAAGTACCCTCATCTCCTTGCTGTAAGGCCTAGGGGATCCTGAGGGCCCCAGATTAGGGGATTCCTCTTCATGTTCCTGGGGAAATTGCCCAGCGGGATGCTGCTGCTCTAAGACTTCTGATACATCCCAGAGCTTGAGTGAGTGGATGGAGTTAGAGAGGAGCCTGACCCTCAGATCTGCTCCGTAGCTGTGATGATATAGGGGCCCAATGAAGTCATGAGGAAGTTGCTAAGCCAGATGCAATGCAACAGACAGGATGCTGTTGTGTGATCCAGGGCTAGTGGTCATGGGTTTTCTTCTTTGGATTATTTATTTGTGAATGCCTGTGGTGTATTTATGTGTTCACGAGTGGCCCATGTGTGAATCAGAGGGCATGTGGAGATGAGAAGTTGACTGTAGGGGTCTGCCTCGGTTGCAGCATCCTCTATGTTTTAAATTTTATTTATTTATCATTTATTTATTCACTCATTATATTATATCGAGTGTATGTGTGTGTGCACGTGTGTGTGCACATGCGTGCGTGCGTGCAATGGTATAAGTGGAGAGGTCAGTGGACAGCTCTTGGAAGTCAGTTCTCTCCTACTACCTTATGAGATCTTGGGATTGAACACAGATAATCAAGCATACACAAAAACTCCCTTACCCTCTCAATCACCTCGCTGGTCCACCCTCCTCATCAGAGACAGAGATAGAGTCCGTCTCTCTGAATCTGGACCTCAATGGCTTATCTAGGCCAACTGGTCAATGAACTTCAATCAGCTGCCTGTCTCTGCTATCTAACGCTGGGATTACAGATCCCTACAACTACACTTGTTTTCTATGGAGGTTCTAGAGACCTGAACTCAGGTCTTCACAGTTTTGAGGCAAGTGCTGTACTGTCTTGTATCTCCTCAGCCCTCTACTTTGGATTTCAAAAATATTTGAATCTGGAAAAGGCATCATAGAATGACAAACTCCCATGCCCCATCACTCATTCCCAGCATTTCCTCGTGGTTTCTTAAGCTATGATTCACTCCCTCCAGCTTCCTGGCTCCTGTATTGCTTTTGAAACAAATTCATGACATTGTATCACTCATTTTATTCATAAATCTTTCAGATTTTATTTCTAAAAAATGAAGACTTCTTTCAAAAACTACAAGTACAGGGGTGGAGAGGTATATCTCAATGGTAGGGTCCTTGCTTATGCTGTATGAGCCCTGTGTTAAAGTCCCAGAACTACACATAAAAATAAGAAAATTAAAGAGTAAACTATGTGTACTTAAAAGTGACTAGCTATTCCCTCAAACATACAACACTTAACATTGCAGTTACCTCATAAATAAAAATTTTAAGTATTTCTCGTTTGTTTGCTGCTTTGGTTTTGGCTTCAAGGATGCATTGAACTTCCATTCCTCCACCCTCTGCCTCATGAGCCCTAGGATTACAGGCCTGTGCCGTCATGCCTGAACTCAATAGTTTGTTTGATCATAAGTCAAATAATGTCCCACAAAATGATTGGTTAACATGTTTGTTAAGTCTGTCTCTCTTTTTAGAAGGAAGTTTATTTAGGAGTGATTGTGGCCTTGCAGAGCAGTTGTAAATATACTCAGAGTTCATAGCTCCCTTTACCCCATTTTCCCTCTAACAGCATCTTACACAACCATTCCATAGTTAGCAAAATTGAGAGTTTAATATGGGTAAATTGCTATTATAACTACCTATTGACTTTTATTCAGATTTTGTTTTCCCCCTTAACGGCTTCGTTTTTGTCCTAGGATCCAACCCAGAAGGACCTGGTGCACATAGGCATGGTGAGTCCTCGAACTCTTCTGGTTTTAACAGTTGCTCAGTTCTGGCTTTCATGACAGACAGTTCTGAAGAGTACTAGTGGGATACTTTGAAGATGTCTCTCAATTTAAGTTTGTTTGAGCTTTTCTCCTGATTGGATTACGATTGTAGGCATTGGGGGAAGAATATCACAAACAGATTCCTTCTTAAGTATTGTTTCAATGTATATATCACAGTATTAGTGCGTATACCATTGTATCAATGTGTATACCATTGTATTAGTGTGTCTATCATTGCATCACTGGTGTGTCATAATGTACGTCATTATGATTTTATGTCTTTTAAATCCTTCCCCCTCTCCCTTCCTTCTCTCTGTCTGTTTCTCTCTTTTCTAGACAGGGTCTCACTATATAACTGAAACTGACTTTAAACTCTCAATCCTCCTGCCTCAGCTTCCAAGTCTGGAATTCCGGTCCTGTCACCACCATGCCAAGCTTCAGTATGTTTAATGCGGATGGCCTGTTCCACACCCTGGAGGCCCCAGTCATTATTTAAGCTGAGGAGGGAGGAATGAGAAGCTGTGTTGGGTTGTATATGGAAGATGATCATGACTTAAAGGCTCAATCCCAGGGGCCAATGCCGAAAGGTGTTGGGGATTTTCAGGAAGTCCAGCCTTATGAGAGAGGCTCAAGTTAATGGGAATTGTGCTTTTGAGAGGGGTGTGGGATCCAGTGGTGCATTCATATCCCTGGTCCTGGCTCGTGATGTAGTTAGTTTGCTTTGGATATGCTTCTGCCATGAATTGACATTATTTCCAGAGGCACAAATCAATAGGGCCACCTGATCTTGGACTGGATCATAGCTATGTATATACAGTGGTCTTAGCTATGACAAAACGGCATGCCCAATGCAATTTGGGTAAGAAAGTGTTTAGTTGGTTTATACTTCTACATTATTCATCATCAAAGGAAGTCAGGACAGGAACCTGGAGGCAGGAAACGGATACAAAGACCATGGAGGAGGGTTGCTTACTGACTGCTCTCTATGGCTTGGTCAGTTTTGCTTTCTTATAGAACCAAGACCACCAACCTAGGCATGACTCCACCCAAAATGGACTGGGCCCTTTCTCATTAATCACCAATTAATAAAACATGGCTTTGTCTGCTCTGAGGGAGACATTTTCTCAGTGCCTCCACAGAGGTTCCCTCTCTTCAGAAGATTATAGCTTGTGTCAAGTTGACATAAAAGAAGCCTACAGGTTCTCACCTTCCTAATGCTGTGACTCTTTAACATAGTTCTTCATGTCGGGTGACACCACCCCCATCCACAAAATTATTTTTGATGCTACGTTATAACTGTGGTTTTTCTAGTCTTATGAGTTGTAATGTAAATAGCTGATATGCAGGATATCTGATATGCAACCCCGTAAGGGTTTAAGACCCACAAGTCGAGAACCACTGATCTAAGAGATGTCCTATGACAGGTCAGTTATAGACACTTGAGGGAACTAGGTACAGTTTCCTCCTTTGCGTGGCATTGCCAGATAAAATTCAGGAATTTATCACCAAGAATCAGTCTCAGAGGACATATTGCTTTGATATCAAAGATCTCAGAATGAATGATTGCAATTAGCATTTGTTGATATATATCAATACATCAATATAGCTCCAATATGTGAGTTGGATGATTTGTGCTCTAACACTGGCTTAGTGTCACTCATTGTATTGATGGATCTCCTCCACAGTGGTCCAGGAGTGGCTCCCTATGGGCTCTGACACCTTGGATTCACGCAGTATCTGTAATTCACTGAGTGACCAGACATGGCTAGTTACATTCCAGAAGTGCTGCTCTACTCTGATTCCCTAGGGGAGAGTCACATTTGGAGCCTGTGGGCTTGAAAGCAGCTTGCGTTTCTGAGCCTAGCCCTTGGGAGGTGCCACTGGGCTCCCATTGCCAATGTGGAAGAAGCAACTGCAAAACACTGACTAGAGAGCAGAGAGAATCTCCTAGGAAGAGAAGGAACTGGTCCTTACACACATTTTAGGATTACAGATAGCATTTCGATATCTGGGAATCAGGATGCTGACACTGGAGTGCTACCATGATGCTAATGGAGCTGTGGTTGTAGTAAGAGCAACAGGCTCAGGCTGGCTAGGATGATCTTTGTACTCTGTTTCACTGGTGGGATTCTCCTGTTCTCTGCCCTTGCTGGGTCAGTGGGCAGTGGGATTTAATGATGTGTCACACAGAGTTGTGCCTCAACCCTGGGAAAAGCATTTCAAGAAAACGCTCATTGGCCTTCTGGATCCTTGGACCATTAATATTCTTAATAGTGACAATAAAAGCTGAAAGAACTCCAGGCTCAGCAAGGGTTTCTAAGAGCAGCACAATAATGAGCAAGCACAGCCCTGGGTGGTAGGGCCTCCGGGCTCTTGGTCTGCCCCTGGCTGGCTCTCTATCCTTGATTTTGCCATTTAACCCCACTTCCTGGGCTCCAGTGGAAAGTGCAGAGAACACTCTCTGTGACCTGATAGGAACGTCTTGTCAAACAGCTATGGGGAGAGTGCAGATGGCAACCAGAGTTGGAAGAGAAGAGAAGGGGGGGGGTTGTTACATTTTGAAAACAGAAATTACTTCATAACAAGCAGTGACAGAATGCCTGCCCCATGGAGCTCTGCAGAGGGAAGGAAGATTTATTTGGCGTTTTGAATTTGTTTGTTCAGCGAGCACAGGCCATTTGAAGGCGTTGAGAGAAAGAAGAAAAGGAAAGAAATTTAAAGTGCCAAGAATAATCTATGTAGCATTCCCTCCCTCTTCCTGTTCATGTGAAAAGATCTTTCTATTGGGGTTATTCATACCACATCTGTTTTTCTCCCTGCCTTTTTTGGGCTTCCTGCCCCCGCTTCCCACCCCAGCAATTGTTGAAAGCCCTAGGCAAACCCCAGTACATTGTTGGCCCCCAGAGGCCTCAGAACAATGTATGGCCTCTTTCCCTGCTCCACAGGTCCCACACTTAAACCTGGTTGTCTCACCTTTGTATCTGCCTTATCTTGGGGACCTTGTGAAACATTTGTGCCTAAGAATTACCTAGTGTGTTAAGAACAAATAGACCCAACTCCTGGGAAAACCTCCCAGGAAGGTCATTTCTAATTCCTGCCAGGAAATCCAAGCTTGGATGGGAGTCAGCAATAGAATATGATTTTAGGGTCCTTTGCTGAGTTCAATTTCCTCTTCTGGAGCTTTTCGTTAGAATCTTGCTTCCCACATTTCTCTCAATTCCAGAGGATACCTGGGCCATGGCCAGATATGGGCACTCTGGTAAGGTCTGGAAGCACAACAGAGAGTGTGGGTATCCCTCCAGCCCTGGAGATCCAAGGTTCTGGGTGAGAAGGGGAGAACCTTGAATCTTGAGGGAATCAGGGACAGATATTTTTCTTTTATTTATAACTCTAGCTTTTGTGTTTCTTCTCTTCCTCCTTCTTGTCTTTCTCTTCTTCCCTTCCCCTTCTTCCTTCTCTCCTTTGCTCCTTTCATTTTGGAGATAGGTTCTTAAAAATTGGCCTTGAGCTCAAACCTCTGATCCTCCTGCCTCGGTCGGGAGATGCTGGGATTACAGGAATGTGCAATCATGAACAGGTTCCTGCAGTGCTGAGATGGAGACCAGGGCTTTGTGCATTGTAGGCAAACACTCTGCCACCAAAACGACACTCCCAGCCTTCCCTCATTTTCCTTGGGGTACAGTGATCTCCGACTCTGAAGCAGAGGCGACAGTATGAAGAGTGTACATGCTTACTTGCCTATGATTCTGCCCCCAAATTCAGGGCCAAGACCCTATCTTTTCATCACCTTATTAAATAGCCATGCTCTTAGTCTTTTCCAGGGCTCATGCCTACTGTTAGGGAACTCTTTATGGATGGTTAACTTATTCAGTGGTGACATCTTATTTCTGTCTTGTGTGGGTTTCACACTTCCTATCTTGGTTCTGTGTTTGCTGAATAAGTGACATGGGTTATAGGGTTTCAGTCACACTGTCTTGTGACCTTGGAAGTGTCCTTTAGATTTTAATAGCTTTTTTCTTGTTTGTAAATTGAGTCTCTTTAAGACAATCTGATACTGACTTGGTGAAAAAAAGGTTTGCGACATGTAGTCTTTTAAAAGTGTGCTGAGGGGCTGGAGAGAGAACTCGGTGGCAACGATCGATTGCTGTGCTTCAGAGCGTTCAATTCCCAGCACCCATGTGGTGATTCACAACTGTCTCTAACTCGAGTTCCGGAGGGTCCAGAGCTGTCTGCTGTCTTCTGTGAGACACACACACGCACACACACGCACACACACACACACACAGTGCACACTCACAGTACACAGACATACATTTAGGCACAATACTCATATCTATAAAATATAAATAGATTCAACTAAAACATATGCTAAATGTTTTAGTATAAGTACAATCCAGTTTGGAAAAACAAAAGTAACTCCCTATCTACTTATGCATGCCTGGTTTAAAGTATGCAAATCAATTATTTTTAGTGGAATTTTGTGTATTCACAATAGTTTCTGGAAAGAGAAGTCTTCCTCAGTTGCCTCCTGCTCTAGGTTTCTGGAGTCCACCAGTGAACATTTGTCACCTACAAGTGCCGTGGAACCCCAAAGCCTGGAGTGGTCTAACCCCAGGGACTTGTTAGGTGTCTGGCTATTGTTTAACAACAGTGGCACAGGACCAACGTCCTTTGTTTCTGAAGGTTAGTTACTTAAGGTTGTTATTTATTTATGATACGATAGAGATGCGGAAACAGTACCTTAAATCAGACGGAAGTGGATGCTGACTGAGATCGCTTCCATCATTGGGGCCCCTTGCAGGCAAGGGTAGTTGACCTCTGGGGCACAGTCAGGCAAAATTAAACTAAAGTCAGGCAGGACAAGTGCAGTTTGGTGGAGAATAGACTGAAAGCAGCCAGCTATTTGTTAGGATAGATCCCAACCCAGTGGCTACAGAGATAAGGAATTAGGATTCAGTCTTATAATTTTCCTCCTTCCCCCATTAATCTCTCTGCCTGCCTGCCTGTCTATCTGTCTGTCTGTCTGTCTGCCTATCTATCTATCTATCTATCTATCTATCTATCTATCTATCTATTCTATGAGTGAATGATTGAGAACCACAGCACAAAGTTTGACTTATTGTCAGTTTCCAATTAGCATGAACTCATTAGTATAGCAAGAATGAGCTTGGAGTTTCAGCCCAATGGTCACCCAACAGCAGGAGCTCTTCATAGACATCCCTTCCAAACCTTCAAAATTACCTCTTCCTTCACCTCGATGGAAATATAGACCTAAAAATTGACTTTGAGGGCTGGCAAGATGGTTCACAGGATAAAGGCACTTGCTGCCAAGGCTGATGATATCTGAGTTCGGTCACCAGAACCCACATAGCAGAGAGAACCAATACCTGAAAGTTGTTCTCTTACCTCATGTGTGAGCTGTGGTACAAGCCCCTCCCGAATAAATGAATGTTAAAAAAAAAAGTTAACTTTGCCTCTCTTATTATTTATCTTACTTTGAAAAAAAAATTGCTTAATCTGTTTGGACCTCAGTTTCTGAAATAACTGTGAGTTTATGTGTATAAAGATTACACACTCTTGAGTAGGAAAAGAAGATAATAAATGACTTATTCATTCATTAGTCAGATTTGCCATATTCATGACTGTAAAAGCCAAATCTTGATTACTTATAATGTTAATTTCCCTCCACCATATATTAGGGACCATGGCTCTTGATTTCAGCTCCCTGTGTCCATTATTACAGGGCACAGGCTTAAGAAGTCCCTATCCATGGCAGAGGAAAAGAGAGAAAGAGGCTGGGAAAGTTCAGCTTTGCCACATCCATGGAGCTTTGGATCCATTTGGATAGGTCACTTGTCGAGGACAGTGACGTGTAGGCCACACAATCAATCAGTATGTTTGCGTGTATTCTTCCAACAGAGGACACTCAAGTCATTTGGCAACTGGAGGGGCTTCTAATTCTGTATGGGAAATCAGAGCAGGCAGTTGGGCAAAATAATATGTCACAATAGATTTACCTGCCAATATGGAGGCATGTAGAAAACAGTCCGAAGTTTATTCACCAAAGTACTCAGGTCAAGAAAAATTGAAACATATTCACACAAATCTTTCTATAGGAAAGTAAATCACCATTACTCACTATATTCTAAATGTGGGCTTCAAATGTTCAGCAGTGAGTAAAAAAAAAAAAATAGGTAGATAAGAAATGTGGACAGAAGTACAGGCAAGTACAGACAAGAAGAAGGAAGTAATGTACAGGCTCCACAGCTGAACCTAGAGATGCCGTGTTGAAAGCCTCCTGTTGAGAAGGACTATCACGGTGGTTTGTGTTGTCAATGTGACAGGATTTAGAGTCACCGCAGAACAAGTCTCTGAGAATTGCTGTGAAGGTTTATCTTGATCAGGTTAACTGGGATGGGAATGCCTCTCTCTCTCTCTCTCTCTCTCTCTCTCTCTCTCTCTCTGTGTGTGTGTGTGTGTGTTGGCATGGGTGTGGCTGTTCCAGAAAGGAACCAAAGGAGAAAGCAGTATTCTCTGATACTTCCTGGCTGTGGACTCTGTATCCATCCTTTTTAGGATTCTGCCTCCATGACTTCCCTACCATGATGGACTCTGCCCTCAGACTGTGAGGCAGAAGGAAGTCTTCCTGACTATGTTGCTTTCATCACAGTGATGAGAAGATGGACCATTCCAACTACATATTGCATTAATTAATTTATATTGGTTAATTCAAAGTAGAAAAATCCAGAAGACAGGCTAGTGATGACTAGGAACTGAGGAATGGGGTACGGGGTAACTGCTTTAGGAATACAGTTCTTTGTGTGTCATAGAGAAGTTCTGGAAATAGATGCTGTTAATAACTGAACAGCCTTTTCAATACTAAGACAATGGAGATAAAAAAATCTCAAACGGACAAGCTACTTCTTTTTAAAGTGACTGTTATAGCATATGAACTATATTTCAATCAGTAAAAATGCCCAAAGTCGGTGGGATTATAAAGAAGTTTTACTTTTTCATCTTAGTATTTCTACTCTGCCTGAATTTTAAAATAATGAACAAGTACTATTTTTATGTCTGGAGACACAGAATGAAGACATCCTAATTAAGGGAAATACACGCAGGAAAAAAAAAAAAATCAGTCGTACACTGATAGTTCCCTTGACCTTTCATTAGGACGCCATTCAGGTGGCCTGATCTCAAGTACTTGCAAGTTAAAATCTGAACAGTCTTTGAGTGAGGCACTCAAGAAAATCACCACAGATCTGTGTCATTAACCTGGAGGAGAACAATAGCGGTGATGGAAATAGCTGAAGCCAGGAGAGGGTGAAGACAAGGCTTCACCAGAGGTGTTTGAGGTCAGCCATGAGGTCAGACCTGTGCTCTAGGAGGAAAGTGGCTTTCCAAAGAGGAGATTCCATTGGCAGCACAGTCTCCTTGTTCTTCCTTCTTCACAGCGGAAAATCCAAAGCCCCTCTTGTACATTCCTCTTGTAGTTGTACCATCACGAAAATCACAAGCATTCTCAGGTCCAGGCTCTCCTTTGTCTGTTGGATGAGTGTCTCGGTTAATATCTGGTTCAGGAGATAATGTGCTCTGTCCTGGGTTGTGAGTGGAAGAAGATGGCTGGGTATAAGGTGGTTCCAGAAGATGAAGGTGGAGGCTTAATGTAGAGTGGACAAACGGGCATCAGTGGGGGACACCTCTGCAGTAGAGATCCGGTGAGGATGGGTAAAACGAAGTGTCTTAGTCAAGATTTCCATTACAGAGACCATGATCAAGACAACTCTTCTAAAGGACAACGTCTAATTGGGGCTGGCTTGCTGGTTCTGAGGTTCAGTCCACTATCATCAAGTCATTATCATCAAACATGGCAGCTTCCAGGTAGGCATGGCTCTGGAATTGCTGAGAGTTTTACATCTTGTTCCAAAAGGCAAACAGAAGACTGGCTTCCTCAAGCAAATAGGAGGAAGCTCTCCAAGCCCAACCTCACATTGACTTCCTCCAACAAGGCCACACTTCCTATTCCCTCGGCCAAGCATATTCAAAGCACCGCACTAAGTAAAGCTAAGGGCCACAGCTACTATACCACAGGCAGCCTACCCACTCCACAAGAATTCTCAAGATCCAGAATGTGCCACAGGCCCCTTGGGGCTCCAAGGTGGTTACAGGATCCATTTCTTATCCATGGTCAGTCCTTATCAATGAGCAATATTAAAGGAGGGTAATAATTCATAACCAAGGAGCTCTAAGAAGTCCCAAGTCAAACAAGCATGAAGCATATCCCAGTGAACACAGGAGCTTAGGTTCTTTACAAATAGCACAGGCTAACTGTAATTGTCCCAAGCATTCGTATTATTCACAGTTTCCTTCTGAAAGGTCAAACAGAACTGGGGGAGAAAATAACCCCGGTGACAACAGGCTTGTTTTAAATATTCTTGGGCCAGCAGCACTCAGGCAGGACTCCGTGCAGGAACTTGGTGAAGCTCACTGCTTACTGTTTGAAGAAGGGAAGGGCAGTGGAGTGCTTGTCCCCGCCAACCCTGGCAAGAATGTGTGAGGTCTTGCCTTGCTCCCTTAAAGTAACTTATCAAAAACCAAAACCAACTCCCCAAACAGCACTGCAGCTCTGACCATGTTTGGCTGGCATTCCCAGGGATGCTATGCTAATTCCAATCTGCAAACAGATTACATTAGCAGCTAGAACAAGAAGCAATCAGTGTTTGTAACAGCGATGTGTTTTCTCCTCAGAACCACCTGACCCCATGCTCTAGAGGTTGAATAAACTTTCAAGTCTGACACTGCAGATAGTTTAAGATGCTGCCTGTGTGATAACTTCTGGTGGCTCCAGGACTTTTTTTTTTTTTTCAGTGTAATCAAGAGTATTTTGAAAACATGCTTTAAGATGTTTCTTTGACCAGTACAAAGGTACCCTGATAACACAAATGAATTCTTTATTCTTATTTTGCATTTGAGGTACATATCTATTTTTATTTAATTGATTGATTGATGGTGTGTGTGCATGTGCATGCATGTGTGTGTGTGTGTGTTTTGTAAAACAGTCCAGGCAGATCTGGAATCCATAATTCTCCTGCCTCAGCCTTCCCAGTGTACCTCACCGGTACAGAACCAATCTAGCATGCCTGAAGTCCTGGGATTGGTTCGCAAGACCAAAAAAGTAAAACAAAATAATCTTATTCAATATAAAGTTTATTATCTTAGCATATTTTTATAGGAAATCTTTGGATTTTGGCACTATTTAGGCAAAGGGTCATTTCCACAGCTGGGAATGTACTTGCTGACAAAAAAGAGAGAAAAATTATTTATTTTTATTTTATAAAAATAAAATAAAAAAATTATTTCAAAATTAAATTAAAAACAACAATTAAAGAATTCATTTATGTGTATGTTTTTTCCTCTGTACATGTGTATAATTATATATGGGTGGTGTCCAAGGCGGCCAGAAAGGGGTATCCTATCCCCTGAAAGAATGACAGATGATTTTGAGCTACCATGTAGATACTGAGAATTGAACCTGGGTCCTCTGGAAGTGCTCTTAACCTCTGAATCATCTCTCTAGACTGACTTGTTGATTTTATTCACACATTTTTTTTTCCTTTGGTTTTTTGAGACAGGGTTTCTCTGTATAGCCTTGGCTGTCCTGGAACTCACTCTGTAGACCAGGCTGGCCTCGAACTCAGAAATCCGACTGTCTCTGCCTCCCAAGTACTGGGATTAAAGGCAAGCGCCACCACTGCCCGGCTATTTACACATTTTAAAATGTGCCCAGTACTTGGTCGGTTTGCAGGAAGTGTATATAGTTGGTAAACATATAGGTGATATACCATTGGATATACACTCTGCGAATCCGCTGCCCAGCCACTCTCAGAGGAGAAGCCGTACGACCCACCCACCCTTTCCTGGGCTTTTGCAGTGGATGGTGTGTGAGGCTGAAGAAAACTGTAGCTCAGGCCAAAGATCAGAATTTTCCGTGCACAAAGCTAATTGGCACAAAAGGATATGATGTGAGATTTCTGACGGCATTTAATACCTGCTGGCTACGCTTGATTAGAGGGCACCGTGTTCCTTTAATCATCAGCCACCTTCAGTACTTATATAATCAAAGCAACGGAGTGTGGGATGAGGGACACAGAGAGGACAGAGAAAGGGCAGTCTGTGTAGGTGGATTGCAGCCAAAACGGGAACAGGTAGACTGAGGCGAAGGCTCGGTTAACATTTAAACGTCTGAGCGAGCAGTTTTCAACTAGCACTGCTTGAGGATGGATCCTTAAAATTCACCCTGGCCGGGCGGTGGTGGCGCACGCCTTTAATCCCAGCACTTGGGAGGCAGAGGCAGGCGGATTTCTGAGTTCGAGGCCAGCCTGGTCTACCAAGTGAGTTCTAGGACAGCCCGGGCTATACAGAGAAACCCTGTCTCGAAAAAAACAAACAAACAAACAAAAAAAAACAAACAAAAAAAACAAAATAAAATTCACCCTGGTCTGAGCCTTTCAGATCAGTAAGAGCCTTTTCAGGGATGGGAATGACGGACTGACTAGCAGGTATTTCTAAGTGAGAGCCCTGCTTTGGGCTAGGTTTAGTCTTTGCTAAATAGAGTAAGATAGAACTGACTCAGCGTTCTGAGCTTTGTCACCACCCTGAAGGCTACAAAACCCAAAAAAACCCCAAACAAATAAACAACAAAAAACCCCCAAAATCCAACACTACCGCCACCGACAACAAAAACCAAACCAAACCAACAACCACCACCACCCACTTATTTCTGCCTGGACCTGGTTCCTACAGGTTGCATTAATTTAATCTTTACTGCAGCTCGGACTCTGAAATTTCAAAGACATTCTTCCCCATGATTCATGTAGATAAGACGCAGATGATTAGACACGGAGGAATTTCTAGCCCTAGAGCAGATGTAATTATCTTTAATCTGCATTTTAAACACAATTTAAATTGTGGTAAAATACACATGTCATGATTTACCGTCTTAACCATTTTGAAGAATTTAGTTTTGGAGTATTAAGTATGCTCGCAACATTGTGCAACCGGTCTAGAATATTCTTTTCATATTTTAAAACTGCAACTCTAAACTTGTCAAACCACATGTCCTGCCCTGCCTCCCCTCCCCCAAGCCCTCAAACCCCACTGCACTTTCCATGTATTTGACTACTCTAGGTCCCTTATGTAAGTGGATTATAAAGTATTTGCTTTGCAGTGACTAGCTAAATTAGCATAATGTTCTCAAAGTTCACCCTTCAGCTTCAGGCTGTGCCAGAATTTCTTTCCTTTTTAAAACTTAAAAATCTCTCTCTGAGATCCTAAAGCAGACTTGAGAGTTGTCTGGGAATAGTAGACTTAGTCTTTTGAGAAGTCTTCATACTGGTTTTCATGAAGGCTCCAGCTTTTCCAAGCCTTTGTCAGTGATTGGTACATTCTGGTTTTTTTGTTTGTTCATTTATTTATTATGTGCTCGTGCATGTGTGTATGTCTGTGTGTGTGTTTGTCTGAGCTAGGACTCACTGATTCTAGAGCTGTGGTTCTGGACCTTCCTTTAATACAGTTCTTCATGTTGTGGTGACCCCCAACCATAAAATTATTTCATTACTACTTGATAACTGTAATTTTGCTGTTAAGAATCGTAATGTAAATATCTGATATTCAGGATATCTGAAATGTGACCCACAGGCCGAGAACCGCTGAGCTAGTGTGTATGCTTCTCTTTACTCCGGACTCCCGTGACAAGGATCCCATGTGCAAACTACCATGCCTACCCATTTTACGTGGCTTCTTTGACTTGAACTCAGGCCCTTATGCTTGTATGGCAAGAGCTTTGCCTACTGTGCTCTCACCTCGGCCCTGGGTTTTAGTGTTCATTTTTGATAGTGGCCACTTTAATTGGTGTGGCTAAGACGCCACTCTCTCTCTCTCTCTCCAGGCTAATTCTTTGTGTGCCAGGATGCCTCTTGCCCATCCAATACCTTATCCAATATCTTATAGCAGTGATTCCGAGGCTGACTTTAATGCTTGCTTTTCCAGTTTTATATGTGTAGCCACAAGGACGCGAGCTTCTTTGTGCACTATTGTTCCCTATCAGCCTGGGTGACTGGTTCTCTATGAACATAGACCTGGAAGACTGATGTGCTCCAGGCCTGGGGTCCCATCTGGTCTGATGTGTACAAGTAGACAAAATAATAATAAAAAAAGCAACAAGTAGCCTAAAACCATAAAAAGGAAATCTGATCTTCAGAGATGCCCAGTATAAAAGCAATGGTGACTAGATCTCCTTGCAACTCTTCTCTCCAGTCTTTTACAGCACGAAGAGACTCTCACCTTCCTCCTGTCTCTCTCTCCCCCACCATTCTTTTATCGGTATGTCACCTCATCTTTCATTTCAGGTTTCCTCCTGTGTCTTATCCTGTCACTCTCCTGATCTGAATCCAAAGTTCTGCAAGTGTGTAGAAAAGTGACATCTTCAACTGGCTGACGAGAAGTCAGTGACTAGGGTGTATTAGTTAGGGTTTTACTGCAGTGAAGAGACACCATGACCATGGCAACTCTTATAAAGGAAAACATATAATTAGGGCTGGCTTACATTTCAAAAGTTTAATCCATTATCATCATGGTGGGAAGCATGGTGGCATGCAGGCAGACATAATGCTGGAGAATGACCTGCGAGTTCTACATCTGGATCAACAGAGAGCAAGAAAGAGAGAGTGACAGTGGGCCTAGTTTGAGCATCAGAGAACTCAAAGCCCAGCCCCCAAGTGACACACTCTCGCCAACAAAACCACACCTATTCCAGCAAGGCCACGCCTCCTAAGATTAGCATTCACTATGAGCCTCTGGGGGCCATTTTCTTTCCAAGCACCACACTGGGGGAAAATGACATTTTCTGTGTGGTGGAAAGGCATAATCTGAGAACGTAAGTATGTTAAAGGCTAGGCTTGGGGAGATGGCTCACTGGGTTTACTGTGCTTACTGTTCAAGTATGGGGGCCTGAGTTTGGAACCCTAGCAGCTACAAAAAAAGCCATGTATGACACCCATGGAGAGTGAGGGTGCTCCTGTGTGAATGAATGTTCATGATATGAATGCTACTATGTCAAGGATACCAGAGCCTCAGACCCATGGGAATGGTAAAGCTCTCCTTTGGTCCAGTACAGATGTTGACGGTATGTGCAAGAAGTGTCTACTGCAGTTTTCTCCTCCTGGGTAACTGCAGCCTGAGACTGCTGCCATACAGAGACCTACCAAGATTAGATAACTAGCCTCCTTGTTGAGATGTATTTTTATATATTCCATATATATATATTATATATTTTAGACTGGTGCATCTCTATGAGAGCCCACCCCGATCCCAGCTTTCCTATACATGTTTCTGTCATCATTTCTTTATTCCTCCCTCAGCCCAGTCAGGTTAAACCCAAAAGTGGCAAGCAGAAACAGGAGCATCCTGGGGATTTCTGGTCAGCTAGTCTAGCCAATCGGTTAACTCAAGGTTCAGTGAGAGACTCTGAATAACGTAGAGAGTAATTGAGGAAGACATAAGATGTTGACCTCTGACCTCTATACTTATACACATGCATGTGTGCACACATGTGTATGTACATGTGCAAGTACATGCATACACATGTATGTGCATGTGTATGTACATGCACACACACAAAATAAATAAGTAAATGAATTTAAAATTTTTAAAAGGGGAAAAAAGGGTTAGCTTACATATTTGTCTTTTCAATTTTGGATTGTTTAAGGACTCTGTTATACCCCATGTGAGCCTTCCATTAAATTTCAGTTTCATGTTGAGTGTTGAGATGCATATTACAATTCTGGCAACTTGGAGCCCAAGTGATCACTTGACTACCAACACTCAAAATGATCAACCCATTCTTATGTCCCAGCAGCACCTAGAATCTCCTCCCTTCTTCGTTTGATGATACACTCTCACACATACACCCTCATCAGCTCTTTCAGTCTTTAGCAGGTAGTTGACATCTTCAACAAGAGTTCTTGATGGAGGTAATCTTTTGAAAATCTGGAAACCAGCGGGTAGCTCTTCCTGGATGTGCTAATTCATGGCTGCTTCCTCATCCATAAAATCCATGCTTGTTATTGGCCCCGAGATCATCACGAATCTTTCCTCTTATTCATAAGCAGCAGATTCTCTAATTAGATTCATTACTCCACAGCTTTGCTCCCACTGACAGTGTCTGTCTGCTTCTCCTATCTGCTCTTCCTTATCTTCCTATGACCAAGAGTAGACATTAATCTGTGGGTTGAACATTAGGAAAACTGTACTGACTGTCTCCATGGCACACGTGTGCCTGTCGGTGGTCCTCAGGGAGCTGACTAAAGGAAGGAGCTTTAGTATCCCCAACAAAGGAAGCTGTACCTATTGTGTTGTTTGCTTAACTTGTAACCCTACTCTTCTGTGGCTCTGGGCCTAATGCAGTAGAGAACTTATCATAACCTGCTACAATAAGTCAGTGGGTTGGCAAGATGGATGTTGTTGTGTTTCCAAATTGTGTCAAATGTACGCTGATAAAGCAATCTTTTCCCAGGACTCTGAGAAACAGTGCCTATGGCTCTAATCCTGTATGACTGTGACTGAGTCAGATTTACATAAGATAGGAAATTGGCCCAGCATGGCTTCGTTCATCTCCATAACTTCTCTACTGATGGGATTTCTGGTGAAGGTATTATTATTCTTCACAAAGTGAGCTTAAACCTTCAGTCAAACTAGTGAGTTCCATAGAGCTTCCAGCCAAGGAGGAAAGGCACAGATCTGTAGTTATGCCTGTGTTATAAACAACAGGAATTTTTAAAAACCCGTTGTTCAGCAAGGGTGGACTATTAGTCAAAGGCAGTGGAGTCCCAGACACTTCACTCCATTCAGGGATTTCATTAGAATTGACTTGTTGGTTCCATGGAACAGCAGGCCATCCAGGCCCGTCCTCACCGTGTTCGCTTTATTTTTCTAAGCACAGAAACTTCTGAATGTTAGAAGTCTGATAAATTGAATGCGCACAGATAATTTTAATGAAGGTCATCTTTCTAGTAACCCCTGAGAAAAAAATAATCTGAATTCAAATTTTTATTCTTGGACATTTACTCCCTAAGAACGCTTTCAATACCCACAAAGCCTTCTTGCGGCATCCGCGGACAGTTATGGATTTTGACATGCTCTGTATTTCTGATAGGAATTTTCTTTGGTTATTAGGAGAGGAGAACTGAAGAATTTTTATGCGAGAGAGAAGGTTTTTTTTTTTTTTTTTTCTTTCTTTTTCCTTACAGAAAGAAGACAGTTGCTACAGCTCAGAGGCAAAGCACGGAGGTACCATCCATCCCAACCAGGAAAAGGTGACTTGCTTCTGGTGTTCCAGGCTTGTTAGGATAAAGAGAAAAGCATTTAAAAAAGGAATAACTGTGCACTGTATGTCAGGCTTGTGGTCATAGGATGCATTAGACACAGCTTTAGGAATAGAAGCAAACACTGATGTTCCTGTCAGGATTTTGATAAACCCTCAAATCCAGCGGTTCTCTGCCTATGGGAAGTAGGGTCTGTAGTAAAATTAATAATCTCTCAGTTAGTTTTTCACTTTGCTAATAAGACTAAACTTGCTTTTAACTGTTAAATAAAGGTAGTTTTTCACTTTGCTAATAAGACTAAACTTGCTTTTAACTGTCAAATAAAGGTACCGTATATTCATATATGGTCATGTATGTATTTGCTGAGACTGTGGTTCATAAAGTAGGCAGGTCTCGAACTGTCAATCTCTTGAGTGTTGGACTACAGGTCTGTGCTGTCATACCTAGCTAAAAGTTGTATGTATTTATGGTGCATCCCATGTATAGATGGTCTATATGGTAGACCTCTTGAAATTATTGCTCTCTTTAACCGAGACTTCATATCAACCTCTCTCCAATCCTATTGCTCTCTAGATTCCAGTAAACAGTTCTGCTCCTTGCACCTATGAATTGACTTTTCTTTGTACCACATGTGAGTGCAGTAACATAGTATATCTTCTCTGTGTTAGCCTTCTTTGTGTGTGAGTTGTGTATGTTCATGTTCATGTGTGCATAGGTGTTTGTTAGTTTTCATGCACATGTGTGTGAGGCCACAGGCCAACATCAAGTATCTTTCTCAGCTGTTTCCCACTTTAGTTTTGAGACAGAAACTCTCCTTGATATGGAAGCTCATTGATTGGCTGGCCAATGAGCTCTGGGATCCTTCTACAACATTCCTTAGCCTGGGAGTGCAGGTGCATACTCCATGTTCAGCTTTTACAATGGGTATGAGGGATCTAATCCAGAGTTTCATGCAAGTACTTTACCGAGTAAGCCATCTCCCTAGATCCAATCAGTGTTCTATTACTGCAACACATTATCTGAGATAAATAAACATGAAAAGAGGACAAATGTATTTTGACACACGATCCGTGATTGGTTGGTTCTGTGGTAGCTCAGCCCATCAAAGTGGAGGACACATGATACCTATTTGCCTAAGAAGAGAGAGCAGAAACAACCAGGCCCCACAGTCTCCTTCAAGGCTACTCTTCCAATTACCCCTAACCTTCCATGAAGTCCTACCTTTTAAGCATTATCTCATCACACCATGTGGGCATTTGAGAGACCATGCAATATCTGAACCATAGCAGGTGTCATGTTTATTTCACATAATATAATGTGTTCCAAATTCCTCCATGTTGTTGCTAGATGATAGGGTTTCCTTTTCAAGGTTTTAGAATATTCCATTGTGTGTGTATAGCATATTTCTTTATCCGTTCACCCACCGATGAACAGTTAGGTCATTCCATATGGTGGTAATCCTGAGTGGTGTGGCAGTGGTCTTGAAAATGCAGGTGTCCTTTCTACCTGCTTGATTTCATTCCTGTTGGATGTATGCCTCCAAGTAGAATTGCTGGGTCATATGATGGTTATATTTTGATAGTTACCTATTGTGAAACCTTGATACTCTTTTCCATAATGGCTGCGTAAACTTACATTCTCACCAATGGCATGTGATGGTTCCCTTTTCTCTAGATCTTTGATGGCATTTGTTATCTTTTGGCTTTTTATTTTATTTTTTTAATTTTTTTGATTGAAATAGAATTACCTCTCTTTCTCCCTTTCCTTTCATCTCTTCTCCCTCCCTCTTCTCCCTCTGGAACCTCCTCCATTACCCATCCCCTATTCTCAAATTGATAGCTTCTTTTCCACACATATGTACATATATATGTGTAAGCACAAATACCCACAATCTACTGAGCCCATTTTTGTTGTTTGTGTGTATATGGTTTTAAGGGTGACATTGGGTAACCAATAAAGTGGCTTGTCCCTGGGAGAGGCTAACTTTCCTTCTCCCGGCAATCATTAGTTGACTATATTTTGCCTATATCCTTTGTCTAGGGGTGGGTGGGACTCTGGGGAATTTCCCCATTCTGCACCTTCATTGATACTGCCATTGTTCTGGTCTGGTTCATGTAGTCATTTCTAGGAGAAACAATTTCACAGCAGATTTCCTGGTATTCTGGCTCTTATGATCTTTCTTTTGATTTTTTTTTTTTTTGACAATAGTCATTCTGATAGGTGTGTGGTGGTTCCTCTTTGGGGGTTTGATTAATATTTCCCCAGTGATTAATGTTGTTGAATGTCTTTTTAGAGATGTGCTGGTTTTCTGAATGTCTTCTTTTGAGAAGTACCTATTCAAGTCCTTCACGTTTACATTGGTGTGTGTTTTACTGTTAAGCTCCTTCTGCATCTTGAATAGTGATTCCTTGTCAGACATATGGTTTACAGATATGTTCTCCTTTCTGTAGACTGTCTCTTTACTTGGTGGCTTGTTTCCCTGGCTGTGCAGAATTCACTATATAAACCGGATTGGCTTCAAACTCACAGAGATTCATCCCTCTGCTTCCCAAGTGCTGGCCTCAAAATGTAGGCCATCATAGCCTGCTAGTCTTACAGTTTAATGTCTTATATTTATCTTTAAACAATTTGGAGTTTGGTCTAATTCCATTCTTCTGCATGTGGATAGCCAGTTTTCCTAACACTGTTTACAAAAAGATTAAATTTTCCCTATTATGTGTTCTTGGCATCTTTGTTGAAAATTAATTGACTGCAAATATGTGGATTTATTTCCTTAATTAGGTAGGTCAAAGATCCAGAGAGGGCAAGGCGTTGTAGGCTACCCATCTGGTTCAGTTTTACAAATACCATTGCCAGATAGCCAGCAGCAAAAGACCCTGCAAGTCAAATCACCCTGTTATTATGTAACCATATCCACTCCATTTCTGCCACTTAAATTTGGTGTCTACCCCTCTGGGCATCCTCCAGATCCACTGGGATGAGGGAACTAATTTCCGTAGCAATGTCTCCCACCTCCTCTCCAGGGTCCTGAAGACATTCAGCAAAGCACTCTTCAAAGAGCCTGGTACTTCAGCAATGTTTTCCTCAAAGCGTTAGAAAGAAAATTTCTCCTGGGCTTATTTTGGGTGTGTGTGAGATGTGGAAATTTGTTCTGATTTCTCTACCTCTCTGGAGTCTTGGTGTTTTCATTTCCTTAGCAATAAGCCACAGCAGAATACAAACTCAACCCAACCAACTGACTTAACAATCTTGCAAGCTAGTCCAACGAATCCTGAATTTCTGGTTAGTGTACCCAGGTTAACAATTTGGCACATACTCTTTTTCCCTGGTAGAACACTCTGTATATAATCTAATCTTTTGCCAGTGTTAATTAGGAAGGCTTGCAGTTCTTTTGTGGTGTGATTGTTTCTTTCCAAGTTTGCTTTTTTAAAATTGGCTCCCCTGGGTATTCTGATTCTGGATCTGGATATGGTCGTGCTTAGTTGGAATGAAAGACCCTGGGGAAGGACGCAGGGAGAGTTAGCAGTCCCGTACGAAGCAACTGATTCATGGGAGGCCATTAGAAGGTTTTCTCTTTGGTACAGGAGATGCTATGATGTTAGAGATGCCAAGTCCTCTGGCTTCTCCTAAATGCTCTCATTCTGACTCTTGGTGGCTTTTTCTTTTCCAAGTCACTCCCTGACTTTCATCGAAGAGATCTGTGAGGACATACATTCAACCCTGTATAGAGATTAAGTAACTGACTGGATTTCATTGTGCATTTGGTTTTGGTTCTGGCAGTTCTGTGCATCTAAAATATTACAAAGTCTGGCCTGGGAAATGTGTGGTCAAGGGCATTGTTAGATGCATGAGGCCCTGGTTTGAATCTTAACCCCACAACAAAACAAAATAAAAATAAACTTTGGTGGTGGCCTAGAAACATCCCATTTTTCTAAAATATATTTCATCTGAGAACTTAACATTTTCAGTCCGTTTTGTGTGTGGGTGGTATGGAGGCCAGAGGTCATGATTAGATGTTTCCTTCAAGTCTCTCCGCCATGTTGTTGTTACATATTATTATTATTACTACTAATTTTGAAATAAGGCCTCTCACTTAACCTGGAACTTAATGGCTTGGCTATACTGGCTGAGCAGCAAGCCCCAGGCATCTTCCTGTCTCTGTTGCTACCCTACTGGGATTATAGGCACACACAAGTCCAGCTGTTTATGAGAGGGCTGTGGATCTGAACTCTGGTCCTCATGCTTGCTTGTGTGTATGGTGTGTGTGTGTGTGTGTGTGTGTGTGTGTGTGTGTGTGTGTGTATGCTCCCAAAGAGACCAGAGGCGTCAGGTCCCCTGGAGCTGGGTTTACAGGCAATGCAATGCCGTGTAATGCCGTTGGTAGGAACTGAACTCAGGTTTCCTGCAAGAGTAGTATATTAACTGCTGAGCAATCTGTCCAGCTCTACTTCTATCTTTTAAGATAGAATTTCATACAATGTCTTTTCATCATATTTATTCTCCTTGCCCACCTCTCCTCCACCTATCTTTGTTTTGGAAAAGCTACTGACACTAATAGAATCAGCTGTCATAATCCATAGGCTGCATGTTCCTTGGTACATAATAGTTTATTGTAGCAATCAAAATGGAATACCAAGTCTTTACTTGGCAGATGTTTTCTTCAAAGTGATCATGGGTAATCAGGCAAGGAGCTGCTTTACCACTTTATGAATTACAAGTGCCCATCAGTTAATGATACCCAACCATCACTTCAAACTCAACTAGGTCACACAGCCAATATAAGGACGCCTTGTCTTTGAAGTTTGTTTGTTTGCAATTACTTCTGCTCCAGTTTCTTTTATTGGTCAGAGTTCTTTAGTTGCGGTCAATGAATTTCTTCCAGTTGCTTTGAGGAGAAAAGAATTTGTTAAGGGACAAGGAGGTTGAAGAGTCATTGCTAAGGCTGCATAAGCAGAGTTTAGGGCAGCCTTCAGTATAACCTCTGTGTACTTCTGCACTCACAAATGGTGGCGCTACAGCACCTGTTGTGATTGGAATCAACAAAACCACTGGTTCTAGTCCATGCTAAAAATAGACATGACGCCTGTCTCTCCATCCCTTCTCCATTTACCTCAGTTCTGAATCAACCAGATGTGAATGCATTTTTTTTGGTGGAATTTCAATGAAATGCAGGCATCTTAGTACAAAAGCTGGAAAATACAGCTTTTCTTTTTGTCTCTCTTTTTTTTTTTTCTTACAATACCGGGGATCAAAGTTTGGGTGTCACACATACTAGACAGGTATTCTGCCACTGAGCTGCACCCTGGTCTAAATATAGTTTAAAAAATTGTTCAAAGGGCAGGACCAACAGAATGGGAAATCATCAAAATATTAAAAAGGTGTTTAATATATTTTTAGAGATCTAGGAAAGAGGCTGCAGAATAGAGGCAAACAGCAGAAAACTATTTCTTAGGTTGAATGATAGGCTCCAAAACATTTTTATAATGAATGTATATGCAGGGAAAGATAACTAATAGGTATTTTAACCATGTCTCTGTCTATAAATATCTACAGTAACACACAATTTAGTGACAAGATATAGTCAGAGGAAACCGAAGCAATTTTGTCATTATGCAAATCTGTATACACAAACGTAGATGGTATAGTTCAACCAACTGCTGTGGCCTGTGGGTGTAATTAAAAAGATACAGGAAGAGACTGCCTGGATCAGTCAATCAAGTGTCTGTGTGCAAGCATGAGAAGCTGAGTTTGGATCCTTGGCATCCTGGAAAAGATGGGTTTGGTGGCATGTGTCTGCAACGTCAACGCTCATGGGTGGTGAGACAGGAGGATTCTTGGAGTTCATTAGCCAGATAGGCTAGCTGAATTCATAAGCGCCAGGTTCAATGAGGAAGATACCTAATCTTGAGCTCTGGGAATTATACTCATGAATATGTACCTGCACTAAAATATTCTCCCCCCACCTGATGCAATAAATGTGACCTATATGAAATTGTTGTTAGCATTAATAGGGCTTACCGCTTAAGTGTGTGTGTGTGTGTGTGTGTGTGTTGTGTGTATTTTGTGGTGCTGATGGGGTGCCCTATGCATGGTAGGTAAATTCTCTACCACTGGGTTATACCCTCAGCCTACAAACTGTTTCTATACATGGGAGTATATGCTAAGATAGCAATGAAAACTGTAGTATAGACAACACAACCCAGGAACATAGTCTTCTGTCATCTTTATCAAGGATCGTGTGCTGTGTGTACATGTGTGCAGGATTTTCATGACTGGCAACACTGCAGGCTTATTTAGAGCAGCATCACCACATCATTTGAGTAGGGTAGTGTGTCACACGCTACCGTGGCTATGGACTCAGGTAGGTGAAAAGAATTTTCCACTCTACATAACCTTTGAAACGACTGTCTGTTGTTGACTATTGTTCATGACTGCATCTCTGTACCTATCAGTCCATCCTGTTTTGTCTGTCTTTCTGTCTTATGTGTGTGTGTGTGTGTGTATGTATGCATGCATCTATTTTCCTATCATATATCAATTTACTGGCTTACTATATGAAATTGGCTTATGCAAATTATGGAGACTAAGATCTTTAAAGATCTGTGATTGGCAAGTTGGAGACTTAGCTAGTGGTGTACAGTCATACCTGAGTCTGGGAGCAATCAAAGAGTAGTGCTCAGCTTGAAAATAATTTGGGTAATAAGGAAGATTTTTTTTTTTTTTTTTTTTACTGAACAGCTTGGTAACCATAGAACTTGGGAAGCTGAGGCAAAAGAATCAGGAGTTCAAGGGCAGCCTATTATTTTTATTTCCTTCAGTGATTTAGATAGAGCCCATCCACATTGTACAGGGCACATAACAGCCAGCAGGTCCCCACGAGAGGAGAGAGGTCCTGGTCCAGCCAGGTCTCTCTCTGGGGCTGAGTGGGATGGTGAGTGTTGATGGCCCAAAGAAACACAGCTGCTGGGAGTCTTGTCGAGCAGGAACTCAACTTTAATGTAACAACCTCTTGTTTTATATAAACTTGGAGCATAGGGAGGAGGGGTTTTGGAGGGGTGAGATGATGTAGGGGGCGGGGAAGGGTGACAGAGGGTACGGGGTGACTGACAGGGCCAATGGCAAAGTCTACATCAGCAACAGCTGAGCAGAGGCAGGGCTAAACAGGTCCTGTTGAGTCACTCCGGTATGGAAGTCACTAAGACAGGTCTCAAACTCGAGCCAGGCTCAGGTTTGTCCTCAAGGTCCAAACCAAGGCTAAAATGAGACCCAACATCTACCAATCAAAATGTTAATCCCATCCGAAATACTCTCAACCAACTGACTTAGAATAATGTTTAACCAAGTGTCTAGGTACCTTGGGGGTCCAATCAAGTTGACATATAAATGTAATCGTAGCAATATGTTACTTTCTTCATATGCCGCAATGCATTTTAGTGTGAGGTATAAAATGAGTTTTCAATAATTGCAAGAGACAGATGTCCATGACAAATTGTAATCCTTTTTCTCAGATATTGACTCAGAACAATGCCTTGGGAAGAAACCGTTGGCAAGTTGCTGCTAGACATATGTGCATGGACTGAAGGGGGTGGGTTGTTATTGAGTTTAGAGAGCAAGATAATTTAGTATAGGCACAGAGTGGTAGGGAGTACTATTTAGGAATAAAGAAGAAATGAATGGGAGGTTGGGGACTTTAAGAGAACCTTTTACCATTTCACATTTTTATTGAAATTCTCTTGTTCTTCCTTTATACTTGTTCCATTTAAGGATTATTGGAGCTTTCACGGGTCTTGTATACCATTTCCGCTTTTTAAAATACATCTACCACTATGCTTGATATCAAATTATAAGATACCTGGCAGGACTCTGACTTAATGCTTGCTTCGTTTCTAGTTCTCTGAGCATTTTGTTCACACAGTTGAAATCACAAGGTGGGCCCTGTGTGCTTCAGTTCTAGATTGGAATGTCCAATGAGCAGAGTTTATAAGAGGGAATTTACTTCAAGCCTGAAGCTTATGAATAATGCATGACTCTCTGTATCATCCAAAGCAATGGTAAACAGAGCCCAAACAGTTGGCCACCCCCTCAGCAATCCGCAGACAGTGGTCCCAGGCCTTAGCAACTGTGAACGGCAATATTTGAAGGTAGCGGTGGAAATCATGGATGCTGGTTATCTTTAGCATCATCCATATGTTTACGGGCACACTGTTAAGTCAGAAGAGTGAGCACAAGCAAAGAGAAAAAGAATGCCTGATTACTTACTTCACTTTCTGTTGCTCTTACACATTGCCTCAGACTGAGTAATTTACAAAGAATAAAGGTTTATTTGGCAGTTTTAAAGGTTAAGAAGTTCAAGGCTGAGCAGCTAACACCCTGTGAGGTATTTCTTTGTGCAAGCCTCATCTACTGATAACCTGGGTGGCGAGGGAGATCCCTTGGTAGGCACAACATCGAATGTCTCTTCTCTCCCTCTCTCTTTCTTAAGCCACCATCTTCTTTGGAATAGGGATCCCTCCTTCTGCTCTGGGGGGGTAATCTCAATTATCCCCCAAAATCTTAATTACACCTTCAAATATTATAGTCAGATTTAATTTTCATCTTTTTTTTTTTTTTTTAAAAATACTTCTCAGTTGCGATTAAACTTCAGTGAGTTGAGGTAGGGATTATAAAAACCATGGTGTAAGGTATCTTGATCAGTGGCTATGGGAGGTGCCACTCAGTTATGGGAGGTGCCACCCAGTTGTCTTTTTCTCATCACACACAGGGACTTCTTCCCAATCTCCCCCAGACAACTAATTGAAGTGTTATATAGCAATTTCCTTAAAACTGAATCATTTCACCCTGAGGGAAGCTCGTTAAGATTCAGACGGTTCCAAAAAGAGGCTGAGATGTCTCTACTTCCGGGGGATCTGACACCCTCTTCTGGTCTCCGCAAGCACACGTGAAGGAAAAACACTCATACCCATTGAAAGAAATAAGAGAGAGAGAATCTTAGTTTTGGTTTCATCAAAAATATCCATTTACTTATTGGGTGAACTCTCACTGCCCCTCAGTGTCTTTTCTAGGTGAAGTGTGACCCAGGATAGGAGCCCTTACGTCCTCTTGCCCTACTCTGGATGGACCTGATGTGGGCTTCTGGCCCTTGCCTACTCCGGCCCACACCGTTTTCCGGGAGGCATGGGAATCACTTGGGAGACAAAGTATTGAGCTTAAGTCTCTCTGTTTTTTTTTTTCTTTCTATAAAGCCACAATCTTGTTTAGATTAGGGCTGCAAGCTCATGTCCTCACTTAATTACCTTCCAAAGAGGACACTTGCTTCTGCCTCAGTGTGGGGAATGACCTTTTGGGTTGGATGCCTTTGACTATATCGCTGATCGCAGATTTCCATAGACACCTCATCCCATCAGATTTTAATGAATCCAGGTACCAATTAGATTCTCTCCTAAAAATGCACGGGCATGCACATACACAAACACGCTCACACGCATGCATGCACAGATGCTCACAGATGCTTGGCACCTAGCAGAAGGCTTCTGGCATCTTTCTCTATCACTCTCTTGCCACAATGACACGATGAAAATGCACTGCCCAAAACGTGGAAGGCTACTGAAAGATGGATTCTCTCAAGCGGATTCCATCTTCTGCTAGTTTGCACACGGCCCTGCTGAACACACTTTGGTAAGCAGCAAGAAAGGCAACAGTCACAGATGAGAAAAAGCATCTCTGAGTGAGGATAAGAATAAAAGACCGCACTCCGTGCAAACCAGTTCCATGCAGAACCATTTCTGACCACAGCCTGTTGAGGGCGTTCCCAGCCTCGCTGCCTGACTTTATCATGGAGCATGTGGGCCTCCTCCTTTCAGGTTCAGTGGTCTTGGCCCAGCTGCAAGAATAACTTGCGCATGAATTAGCCACTGAAGCAGCTGTAAAGCTGTTGGATGAGGCCCAGGGAGTGGGAACCTCTCTGCGCCTTTCTATGTGTCTTGTTCTTAGAGGGCTGATCTCGTTAATCTTGGCGAGTTGCGGCTTGGGTCTGAAGCCAACTTCTGGGAGCTGGGAGACACCTGTCTGGTTCATCTTGCCTTGTGTCTGTCACAGGGGACAAGTCCTATGAACAGTCTGCAACTGCTCAGAACCTCAGTGCCTTGGTCCGTAGGGGCAGAATCCCTCTGTTAATCTGTTGTCAGAGAGAAGAACAAAAAATAGGAGAGAGTCTCAGGTCCATAGAGGAGCTGTGATTTGTTCAAGGTCGACTTGAAGAAGATTCTGGTTGAAGTGAAAAATTTCCAGGAAGGAATTAAAAACGGGCACAGTTAGCATCTCTCAGCATCAAATTTAATTCAGTAAATTGTTGTCACTAAAAAGGGAAAAAAAGAGCTTCTATACACTCTGAATTTGGCATATTAATAAGACATGATTTTGTACAACGTGTTGAGGAAGGTACTTATTTTGCCATGTTAATGAAGTAATAGATTGGGGGGTGAGGGTGGGATAGGAATCAGTATTTGAGAGACAGTGATTGCTCTTTCTACATAGCAAGTTCTTGAGCCCTAAATTTGACTCTGTCCTTCCAGACTGGACTAGTTCACTGACTGGCAGCACAAAAATCCTTTGATTATTCTGAAAACCATTAGCTAACTGCATTCTTTCTTTTGTCCTTCCAGTGTCTGCCTCAGGAACTGTTCCATCTCTGGGCTCAACACCTTCTTTCCTTATAGTGTATCTATCCGTCCCTTCAGTTTATCTATCCATTCCACTCAGAGATGTCGTCATAGGGCTAGTCCTTGGCTTGTAGCAATGCTGTGGCTTTCCTGACACCATGGGGAGCTCTGGCTTCATTCCTGTTCCTGAACCTAGGGAATGCAAGCTGGTCAAGCCTACTCTCTGACTATAGCTATTTGTTATTGTTTTTATATTTTATAGTTACATTTATTCATTTATTTTTAGTGTGTGCATGTGTGCATGTGCATGTGTGTGTGTGCATGTGAGTGTGTATGTGTGTGTGTGCTCTTTTAGGAGGATGCTTTTTTCCTTCACAGGTGAAAGTATGATGGTGTGGAGAGGCCGTTAAGTTGGACTTGGACGGCAGGGCTGGTCTGTGAGACCACCAAAGAAGTAGTGGTTTATTGGCAGGCCATGAACTTCATTGTCTTCCTCTGAACAGCACAGAGCTTGGGCTTCCTGTACTTTGGCATGTAGGACCCAACTTCTACAATGGTACTTATGAAGGAATGTGATAACTCACCCTCTAACTCACACTAAAGTTAGTATTCCTAGATAACAGTTAGTAGGTTAGTAGGTCTGATTGACTGTTGTAGACGAGGGTAATGTCTGTACCAGGCACATCTATTGTATTCCTTTATCCTCACAGTTTCACGTCTATACTTTCTTTCCTTTCATCTATCAATCAGGTATTTATGTCTGAAAAGTTTAACTTGTACAAACTCACATAGAAAATTGTAGATCAAGGATCTGGGAGACAGGGAGATGGGTCAGCCAATGGAGTGTGTATTGTGCAAACCTTTGAAAACCTGTGTTCAGATCCCAAACACTCACATAAAGTGGCTGTGTTTGTGGTTCAAACTTGTAATCCTGGTGATGGTCTGTGGGTGGTCACGGGACTGAGATAAGAGGATCCATGGGGCTTGCTGGCTAGTCAGGCTGTATCCATGAGCTTCCTGCTCAGTGAGAAATTGTCCCAAAAGGCAAGGTGGATGTGATCAATGGTGGAAGATGCCTGATTTCAAATTCTGGCTTACACATGCATGTGCACTTACATCTAAACCACACACACACACACACACACACACACACACACACACACACGCGCGCGCGCAATCAGAACTTAGGAAATCTGATTTCCAAGTTCAAATTTAAACTGTTGGTCTTAATGGCTAGAGACACTGGCAGCCAAAATGAGAAGGGCATTTCATTTTCCACTAAAGGGCAAGAACTAGGAAATGTTGGCTATTGGAATGATAAGTGTGTATTCTATGCTGATAACTATGGTCCCATGCTTGAGAAATGTTTTTAGCTCATAGCAAGTCCTTGTGCAAGACACTTGCCTCAAGGGTGATGGGACCTGATTGAGAATTAGAGCCTCCCCCATTGCTGAGGTTTGGGCTATATAAAAAAGCTTGGTTCCCATGGTGACAGTTTGGGGAGCTGCTGTGGACTTTTAAGAGGTGGTGTCTGAAGGAGGTCCTTAGGTCACTGGGGACATGTCATTAAAAAGGATCATAAGGGTCTCCCTCATTCCTTTCCTGGCTGAAGACATGAAAGTATCTCTAATATAGACTCTGTCACAGTGTTCTATCCTTGCTAGGGGCTCAAAGGAGTGAGGATGTCAGATCTTGGACTTGAAGCTCCAAGCTGTGAGCTACATAACCCCTATTCCCAATAAGCTGATCGCCCTGGAATTTCATTACAGTAACACAACAGTGACTAATATTCCAGTTCTTACGCTTTCCTTTCTCATTGTTTTTAAGTAGAGATTATTCTTTCTGTTCACTACAGGACTTGTGGTATACTTTAGGCATTGTTAGAAGGTGTGGAGGGTTACTACTAACTAACTGCTTGTCCTGCCACTTCTTGAAGTCTGTGGAAGGGAAGGGTGTGAAAGGATCCCTACTAGTTACGTTTCTTCTCCTTTAGAAAGGATGATTTGAAATTCAAAGACACAAGACATCCAGGAATGGTGGTGTATTCCAATAGTCCCAGCTCTTGGGAGGCTGAGATACAAAGATCATAAGTTCAAGGCCACCCTGAGCTACATAGTGAGTTCCATCCAGACAGCCTGAAACGTGTAATGGAGCCCAACCAACTGTGCTTTCTCTGTTAGTTGGGCACAGACTTCCTCTTAACTTTTCTCTCCGACTCCTTATGAAAATCGTACTATTTCACGGTCTGTGTATGTGTTGGCAGGGAGGAGAAATTAAATGTTGTTGGTCTTTAAGCCCAAACTAATTAACAGCATTTGTTTTATTGTGACCGCCTATGTGAAAGTATGCAAAAGTAAATTTGTTTGCTGAGAATGTGATTGCTTTGGTCTGTAGTGCTAAAGAGAATCACCAGTTCTTGGGGACTCACCATATCTTTACTCTAAATTCTCCAGAGAGTAGTGAACGGGAACAGCACTGCAAGGGCCTGCATCTATGGCCAGCAGAGCCACCAGCCAGGAAGGAGCTCAGGCTCTAAAACCGAGCCCTGACCTGCCACTCCTGCCGCACCACTGAGACAGGACTCCTGCCTGCTGGATAATCAAGGTGAAACTCACTGGCCTGGCATTTAAAATATTTCACTATCTGGTTCCATCTCCCTCTGTTCAGCGGCTGTCTCAACTTCTCTGGTTACAGTCAGTTTCTTTTGCCCTGGGTTTCTTTACTGTTTTGCATATTTTTAATCAGCTCATTCATCACAGCACATTGCAATTGTATTAACATAGCCGTCTCCTTCATTAGATTGTGTCTTGTTTATCCTTGTGAAGACGTTCCAGTTTCAGGGTTTGGCACATGCTTGTCCCACAGGAAGTAGTGAATAGATTCTTACTGGATGACTGTATGATAGCTGTTCTATCTGTTAACGTTTATTATGCACTTACTATGTACAAAGCACCAGGCGGGTGCGTTACAGCCATATATGGGCATAGAGAGAAATAGGATGAGGTCAAGTCCTCAGGAAACACATAAAATGAAGGCCTGGTCCATTTGCATATGAATGGCTCTGAGAGTTTAGAGAAGAGTCATTAGGATTGGGACTGAGTGGGAGGAGCCACAGTAGGTAATATATGAAAGAATTTGGACAGATAGAGTGTTGGAGAATCTAGGCTGAGGAAAAGTAATATTAGTGCATAGTAATTTCCCTAGAACAAAAGGACCTGAGAGTTCTGGTCTTGCCACAGCTAGGAAGATTGCCTGCTATTTAAAAATCCAAAATAAACCCCATTAATACCAATAAGTATTTTTTTCCCAAGTTGCTTATATTTGCATACTCTAAGCAGGAGGGGTGATTAATCATCTCCAAATTGCTCAAGGATGTGAAACAGGGTGTTCATACGTCTTTAACAGCAGGAAATGCTTGTTGTAAATTAACTATTTACAGTTTACTTTGTGAATATCATTTTGGCTACATAGTAGAGAACAATGTCGGTATGTATCTGCTTTGGTTGAACAAACAGAAAAATACTCTGAAGGGAACCTTCTAGTTTCTTTGGAAAGTTAGTTATATCAAATGATGTTTTGCTGGGGACACAGGTGAAAGGATGTTTGGATATAGCAGACATGTGAAAGGACACTTGATGCAGGAATATAAATATGACCCCACCGACAGTGGGATATGAGCACTGAGACTCAGTTTGGTTTGCTCTGCTTTGCTGTTCTTCACTAAAGACACACATGTATTGGTTTGCTTACCTAGTGTTGAGCTCAACTTGTGAAACCGCTGCCATTGAGAGGAAGTTGCCCAAGAACTGTTCATGAGGTTCCTGCGGCAGTTTGCTGCATCCACAGCCTCACCTCAGGCCAGTTGTCAAGCCTGGTGGTTTCTTTAGGATTGAGCTACAGCTGTCTGCTGTCTGCTTGCTGAGAGGACTGGACTGTAGCTGCTGGTTCGTGCCTGGTGTCTGCCTGACTGGAGGACTGGTCTGCAGCTGCTGAATCGTATTTAGTGTTTGCTACAGGACTGAACTGCTGCCAAAGAAGATCAAGTTCTCCCACAAAGGACTATTGCTGAACAGGTCCATTTTCCCCACATCCTAATAACTTTTCTCTTCCATTTCCTCTGCTGGGTGGTGGGCTAGAGGAGAGGTTGAACCCATATTAAAAGTAGGTGTAAAACATTTATGCTTTCAATACTCCAAAGCAGAAGGCATTTCTAGCTGGGTGTTGTGGCATAGGTATGTCATCCCAACCATTCAGAGGTTGAAACAGGATTATAAGTTTAATTGCAACACAGTTGTGATGGACTAGGCTTCAGTTTGGGCTTTTAACACAAGGACAGAAAATAGCAAATTTTAAAATAATTTATATAGTTGTATTATTTTAAATAAAGAAGCAAATATGAATTTATTGTCTCTTATTTCTTTATGAAAAAAGCAATAGTCAAATATAAATACTGTTAATAAACCAACAAAGGAATGTTCTGTAGCTCCCCCCCACAATGAATTACAGGAACCATGGAGAGTACCAGGTCCTTTATATATGATGTCACCCCAACATTCCCTTCATAAGACCTAATTTTAAAATAGGCACAGTAAGAGATTAACAACAAAACAACAATAAATTAGAACAGTTGCAATAATATACTACAATAAAAGTTATGTGATTAGAGTATCTCAAAATACTTTATGTGCAGTCTTTTAGTTACTTGTTCTATTGCTATGATAAAGTACACCAACAAGAGTAACTTAAGGAAGGAAGACTTTCTTTTAGTTCACAGTTCAACTGTACAGTTCGTTGTGGTAGCAAAATCATGACAGAAGGAGCCTTCACAGTGGGCCACTGTGCATATAGTAAGGGAGCACAGCTGGTCACACTGCCTACAGTAAGGGAGCACAGTTGGCCACACTGCCCACAGTAAGGGAGCACAGCTGGTCACTGTGCCTACAGTAAGGGAGCACAGCTGGCCACACTGCCTACAGTAAGGGAGCACAGCTGGTCACACTGCCTACAGTAAGGGAGCACAGCTGGCCACACTGCCTACAGTAAGGGAGCACAGCTGGTCACTGTGCCTACAGTAAGGGAGCACAGCTGGCAACACTGCCTACAGTAAGGGAGCACAGCTGGTCACACTGCCTATAGTAAGGGAGCACAGCTGGTCACACTGCCTACAGTAAGGGAGCATGGCTGTCCACACTGCCTACAGTAAGGGAGCACAGTTGGCCACACTTCCTCCAACATGGTCACACCTACTCCAATAAGGCCACACTTCCTAATAGTGCCACTCCCTATATACCAAACATTCAAGCACATGAGTCTATGGGACCATACCTATCCCAACCACCACACTCGGTTAAGTTAGTCAAGAAGATCCTGCAGAGACATGAATGAGGCTCCCTTCTGAGGTGATTCTGGGTCTTCTCAAGTTGACAGTCACTAAAACCCATCACATAAGCACATGTTTTTACTCTGTGGCTGAATTTGGGTAATGGAGACCATGGGAAGTGAGGTGGAAGGTTCAGTGGATTTTTGTACTTGGTTGGTTTTAAATTTCAGGATGAAAGGTTTTGGATTTGCTAGGCTTATGTTATGTGAACAGTGATGAGCAATTTGCAGATCAAAATTGCAGTATGCATCCCAAACTTTCAAACTTCGGTTCACGAATCCACCATCACCGGTAGTATTTATGACATCCACGGTAGTGTTTTTCACAGTATGAGCCCTGTTAATGGCAGTATTGTGAACACACTGTTGCTGCAATGAGTGTGGTCACCTTAGACTATTCTCTGTTCATTCGAAAATTTGCAGATGTCTGAAGAAACATCCCCAGTCAACAACAGCACACGCACCTCTTCCTGTTGATTTTACAGGTTAACATAATTTTCTACTTTTTCATAACCTAGTAAAGCAAGAAGAGCATGAAAAATGACCATCACTTTGTACAGGAAGAAAGAAATCAGAAACAAGAACTAGATTGCTCACACTCACAGCTGGCCCATGCCATGAGAAGAGCTCAAGGTCTCACCTTCTGACTTCTTGTCGGTCCCTACAGCATTCTAGTCTGTCCTTCTGACAAAATATCTGAGACAAGCACACTTTTTTTTGAAAGAGGAAAAAAGTATTCAATTTTGTGGATTCAGAGGGCTGAGTTCATGGTTGCTTGGCCTCATTGGTGGATTTGGGCCAATGGTCAAACAGGATGATATACCTGAGGTGAATGGTGGACGAAGACTGTTCACCCCACAACAGAGAGGGGAGGAAGGAGGAAGAAAAAGAGGATAGACCCTTCAAGAATAGACCTCTGACGACCCATTTTATCTAACTAGACCTGTCATTCTAAAGTTCGCACAGGGACATGTCTTTACCTCAAGAGCCTTTGGGAGACCAGAAGATCTAAATGATAATGTACAGTATTGTGCTCCTGAATAAATGTGCCTCTGTGGTGTGAGACAAAGAAGCAAGTAAATGTGATTTCAGAGTAAATCCATATAAGGAAGGGGACCACTCTCAAGGGAGATGAAGCTGACTCAGAATGAGTCCCATGCCCCATGCCTAGCAAGAAGCGCACAAGAATACGTCTATCTGGTGCTCAGATAATGGACAATAGGCCTGCTAAAATTAGGATTTAAAAATATCCAAGTAATTAATTAGAAACCAAAAGCCTTAAGTGGTTCATCTTTTCTCTCCGCCTACATTCCTTGGGGACTCTGTAGTCCTCATGGGACACAGCCTTCTTCCCTCATCCCATTCCTTTGTCTCGGCTGCCAACACCCAGAGGCACTCTAAACCTGGAAACACACTGGCCACAGCAGCCAGGAAAGCAGGCAGTTTCCACTGCCCTTCTCAGTCTCCAATCCCAATCCCCCATCCTTATCCCCAGCCCTACAGCAGACCACCTGCTTGGACTCTCCTTCCTCTCTTCCCCCATTCTCAGGAGGCTATGAGGCCTTGTTTCCTTGGCATCCTCCATACCCTCTGGCTCTTACACATGGCCTCTTCTTCCACAGGGTTCCCTGAGCCCTGAGGAGGGAGATTTTATGAAGACATTCTGCTTAAGGTTGAGTACTCCAAGGTCTCTCACTCTCTGTCCGTCTGTGGGTCTCTGTATTTGCTCCCATCAGCTTCAGGAGGAAGCTTCTTTGATGACGGCTGAGAAGACCCTGATCTGTGAGTAGAGAAGAATGTCTAGAATCATTTTAAGGTTACCTTTTTAAAAAGTAGAACAGTAGCATTTGGTTTATCCTAGGTCCCTGGCCTATCAAGTCTCAGGTTCTCAGCCACCCACCCAAACAGTATCAGATATGACTTCCATCTCATGGAGAAGACCTTTAGCCAAGTCAGATATTGGTTGGTTACTCCCACAAGCTTTGTGCCGCCTTGCCCTGGCATATCTTGCAGACAGGCTCCATCGTAGATCGAAGGGTTTGTAGGTGGATTGGTGTTTCTGTTTCTCCACTAATCATGTGCAGAGTACCTTCCTGTACCTGTGTTTACTAACACAGAGGGGTGGCAGTTCTATGCAGGCACCAGCTTGACTTCTCCATGTTCAATGAATTGTGTAGGTGCTGTCTTCAGCAATGGGGCTCTATCGTCAGGCTGTAGAGAGCAACCTATACTCTTGGCCTGGGTTATTTGGGAGGTTCCCATGAAACCCCTTTGGCTAATGGCTCAATTAGATGCAATCTATTTGCAGTATTGGAACCTTCACTTGGTGACAAGAGATGTCCAGTCGGGCTGTGTCTCCCCATTATTGACTTCTCTTACATTGCCTTCATATATGTATATGTTTTAAGAAGCTTCTACTGTATTAGGTTTCCATATTATCACCCAAAATGGTCCTTAATTTTAGGTGTTTCTCCTCCTATCCCCTCCCTCACCCCTCTTTTATCTTACCTTTTCCACTTGAACCTCCTGTTCCCACACCCCATCCATCCATCCATCCATCCATCCATCCATCCATCCATCTATTTACCTTTCTTAGAGAGATCTATCTTTCTCCCCAAGTCCCTTACTCTATACCTAACCTCTGTGGTTCTATGGATTGTAACTTGGTTATCACTGAATTAACTGCTAATATCTACATATAAATGAACACATATCAGATTTGTCTTCCTGGGTCTGGGTTACCTCACTCAGAATGATATTTTTTTCTAGCTCTACTCTCTTATATTTACTTATCTTCATTAAATCAGAATTTCAAGTATGCATACAATGTGTTTTGATCAAATATCCCCTCCGATCCTCTCCCTTCCAAATTTTTCTACTGTATTCCCCCTACAACTTTCCCTTCCAAATTTTATGTGTTTTCCTCCCTCCCCTCTCTCAAACCCATTAAGCCCATCTAGTGCTACCTTTATAATGTATTGGCATTAGATCATTTACTGGAGCATGAGTAGCCTCTAGGAACCACATCTTTGAAGGAAACTTACTCTCCCTCTCCAGAAGCCATCTATTGCTAATAGCTTCTCAGGTGGGACTTCATGAGAGCCTTTCCTGCTGACACTGGGATTTGGGGGTGGCTAGACCTTGTATAGGCATTATGCATGCTGTCCCAGCCACTGTGAGTTTATGTGCACAATGACTGTCATTTCCAGCAAATGAGGTCTCACTGCAGGTGTCATCCACTACGTTTGGCTCTTACAATCTTTCTGCTCCTTTTACTGCAATGATCTCTGGGACTTATTTTGAGGCAGGCCTCTCAATGATCCTGCAACACAGTCACTTGCCTAGGCAGCTGAGCAATGTGCGGTGTACAGGGGTTGTTCTGTCTTGGCCTCCACAATATCAAGGTTACAGGCACTTGCAGCTATGCCATTTAGCTAACTGAGTTAGCTCTTCAGCTACTCTGGCCCTCCACGACAACTTTTTTTCTGTAATCTTTTCTTCTCACAAGAGCCATGTTGCTTCTGGCTGTTCTTGAACTTCGGGCTGCAGTAACCCTCCTGTCTTAGCCCAACAAATTAACTTTTCTAGAACTTGCCACCAGTAGACTTGGAATTCATTCCTTTGAAACCTCTAGCAGGTGTTTTAAAAGACTCACTGCTTCTGGAGAGGCAAAGAAAACATTGTTAAACACTGTGTAGAGGTCCCTGTCAGTGAGAACTTTCTGCTTCCTCAGTTTTCCATCTTTGTCTCCAGAATGTAGGTGAGAAGCTGTGCCAGCCATCCATCCTCCTGAAACCCCACCATTTGCTCTCCACAGACCTGACCATTCTCATTGATTCTCAGAAGAAATGTGCAACAGCCCTTTGAAATAAGATGCTTTTCTGTTGAACCAGAAAATAATCACATCCTCCCATTTCTTCTTTAGGGTACAAAGTGATCTGACTTGATTTGTCAGAGAGCCAGGACTGCAGGCAAATAGACGCCAGAGAAATCAACCAATCTTTTAAGCCAGCAGTAATTGTTCCTCTTGTCGACTGGCTAAATGACTTGTGTCTGGAGGAGATGCTCAGAGTGAATTCAAATGTCTGAGGTGACAGAAACACAGAATGCCCCAATGTGGGCTGTAATGAGAGTGTTTCTTCACTTCTTACCAGGCTTTGGTTTTATGTCTTCCCCCTTTCCCTCTTATCCTTTCTCCGGGACCTAATGCATACAAATAACACTGAAGATGAACTGGTATGGGAATGAGGAGAGATATCTAGTAGCATTGCTTTCTAGGATGTGGTTGTACACAAGTCATTAATAAGTCTAAAAAGCTCCCAGAGAAGAGAGGCACCTTGTCAGAGGGAGTGAAGTCCCTTCACTGCTGAGTTAGCCATTGTTTTGTATGGCTCCCTCCCTCAATGCCTGACTTCCTCCCTGTCCCCTTTCCTTCCCCTTCCTTCCCTCTCCCCCTTCCCTCCTCTTTTCTTTCCCTCCCCTCCCTTCCCTTTCTTCTATTCCCTCTCCTCCTTCTTTCCCTCCCTCTCTTCCTGCCTTCTTTCCTTCAAGAATTAAATCAAGGGCCTCATACGTGCTAGACAAACACAACCACTGAGCTACACTCTCAGTCCTGTCCATCATTTTAAAATTTAAAAATTTAACATAATTTAAATGTCTATGAAAAGTGGGAAAAAACCACAACCCAATAATCCAGCCGACACACTTGTACCAACCATGTATTTGTTAAGAATAACTATTTTTTGAGATCAGCATTTTCTCCCCCTTTCCCTTTCCATGTGTAGTATAGTTATGTAATCTATTAGCCAACTCTCTTCTTTTTCTTCCCTTCCTATTAGAGGGAACTCATATTAACATTATAATCCATGTTTCTTCTTCATTAAAATTACTTTTGACTATGCTGAAAGAGCACGTGCTCTTCTTTGGGGCTAGACTTTTCTTCTTTCTTTCTTTTTTCTTTCTTTCTTTCTTTTTTTTTTAGACTTTTCTTATTAATCCATGTGGTATATTTTACATCTGTAGTCCTCAACCTTCCTAATGCTGGAACCCTTTAATACAGTTCCTCATGTTGTGATGAGCCCAACCATAATATTATTTTTTGTTGCTATTTCATCACTGTAATTTTGCTACTTTATGAATCATAATGTAAATATGTGATTTTTCAACGGTCTTAAAGGGGTTGTGACCCACAGATTGAAAACCATTGTTCTTCATGTGCACTTTAAAGCTTCTACCCCACAACTCACTATGTAATCAAGGATGTGTATAGTGTTAGAAATAGAACCCAGGATTTCTTGTCTCCTATTAGGCAAGCACTTTATCAATGACATACATATTCAACTCTTATACCTCAATATTTTTTAAACACAAACATTCTATTGTAATTAATCCATGTTGATGCTGACAGATCTAATTCAATTAGTTTAGCGGCTCCATTGGAACACAGTCCACAAATAACCCTAACTTTAACTTTACCATTTTATAAGCATGCTTTCCTTATAGAAAAGGAAAATACAGAAAATGCTGGACTGTACTTCTTTACTGAGACTCATGTAAGAATTTGGTTCTACAGGGTGTGTACCTAGAAGTGGAATTACTGAGGCACAAGGAAGATTTTTTTCTACAATGTTACCAGATATTACCAAATTGTGAAATTGTGCAGCTAAAATTAGTTGGCACAGCATCCCCCCTAAGATCAGGCTAAAGGCTAAGTTGTAGGGAACTCAAGTACAGGACCATGTCACAGAAAAGTAGCTAAATTGGAAACATGGTTGCTTCCTATAACCTTGCTCATGATACTTATAGATATACGGCTAGTCCTCCACATTCCGCCATTTCAGATTCATAGTTCAATCAACTATAGGTTAAAATTATTTAGACAACATTGTATATGACTTGAGCATGTTTTCCTTACTATTTCTTAAGTGATGCAGAATAACAATCATTTTTGTACCACTTACATTGTGTTAAATATTATAAGCAATATCTTGAAGTATAAAATACAAATTATTTAAGCATATAAAGTAGGTGACTGTATCAACTAAGTATGCTTTAAGTATGATTCAGGGTCTACAGAAGGATGTGCATAGGTTAGATGCAAGCATGCCATTTTAAAGATTTATTTATTTTTATTTTATGTGTATGACTGTTTTGCCTGCATGTTTACATGCTTGTGCACCACTTGTGTGCCTGGTACCTGCAGAGGACAGACAAGGTTGTCAGATAGACTGGAACTAGAGATACAGAATATTGTAAGCTGTTATGTGGGTGCTAGGAACCGAACCCTGGCCCTCTACCAGTGTTCTTAATTGCTGAACTATCTCTCCAGTCCTTACTAAGCCACTTTAAAGAGAGGAATTAAGAACCTGAGAATTTTTGACATCTAAGTAATGGGAGTTGTCTTGGAAATAATTCCTTGGAGAGACAGAGGGAAGAGACTATTTGCATCTTACCTCCACCTACAATCTCTACTAAAGCAGTGACTTTTGTTTTGAAGAGGGGTTCATACAGTGTTTTGGCTTGTCAGGGGACCTTGCAGAATGACTGTGTCTTCATTGAGAATGAGACTCCACTATGACACGTTCCTCCTGAGGAAGCAGGTAATTGTCTGTATACACGGCAGTGTGGGGTGGAAGGGAGGAGAGACTGCCAGCCTGCTCTCCCTCCTGGCCTCTAAAGCAACTAGAGCAGACGTAGCAGCTCTCTTTCAGCTTCTGGTATCAGTTCTCTTCTCTCAAAATTAGACCTTTATGCCGAGGCTACAGCTCTGTGGTAGAGTGTTTGCCTAAAGTTTGTAAGGCTCTAGGTTCCATCTCTAGAGCCATAACATCCAAACCAAACTTAACCTAAACAGTAACAGTAATTATAGCAAAACCAATCTCCTACTATTTTTTTTTTCTGCTGTGACAAAATACCAAGCAAATGCTGTTTGTGAAAGGATGGGTTGATTCTGGCTCACGTGTGAGGACATAGTCCACCATGGTGGGAAAGGCATAGCTGTGGGAGTAGCTGGTTCATTACATCCATAGTCAGGAAACAGAGATATGCATGGTCGTGTTCAGCTCTCCGCTTTCATTCAGTTGGGGACCCCAGTCCCTGGGATGCTGCCATCTACATACAGGCTAGGTCTTCCTTCTTCAGTTAAACCTTCTTAGAAACACACTCATAGATACAGTCAGGGGTACGTTTCCTTGGTGAGTCTAAACCCAGTAAAGTTAAAAACATAGATGAAACACTACAAATCTCCATACTTCCTTTTCCCTGAATTAGACTTTTGCTATGGGTTGAGAGTCAAGGTAGGGGATACTGTTCCCTCCTCAGTGCTATCATCCATATTTTCTCTCTCTATTTCTGGGCACCCTGCATTAGCACTATTCCATCCTTAACCCCCAATCATCACCCTCATAACAGGAAGGAAATATGACCTGACTCCAGTACAATAAGACATCTAAAATCCCTACGGCTGTTCAGACAAGGCACGCTGAGAAATGAAGTCAGTGAAAATGTAAAGAGATTCTTAGTGGGGGGATTTCTTGTCTTTCTCACATGACAGATCAGCAACAAAAGCTATATGTGTGGTGACATTGCTATGCATGTGTGGAAGAAAGGCTTGACTGGAGCAGGACTAATAGGCGCCAGATGTCTGAGAGAGAAGGGTCATATCTAAAGAGACGCCATGCTATGTGTTTTAACCCTCCCCTCTATTTCTGCTTTCTACTATTGTCTATCAATGTTTCAATTGCAGTTACTAAGAGCTATAGTGATTGGATTTGCTAAGTCCTGTGGGGTGACTGAGTGGCTCCTTTGTTGTTTTCACCTGGATCACTATGTGGCTGGCTTGAACTAGAAGATTCAAGACAGTGTCCTTCATGAACCTGGCAGATAGTACTAAGTGCTATCTGGTGCCTCTGTGGTAGATTTTAGTGTGTTTGGCTGGACTGGTTTCCTTTCATAGTGGTCTCAGGACAGTGTCTGAAGAGGGAAGAAGTTAGAAGCCATCTTAAAGTCTTGGCTCTGGATCTCAAATAGTTCTACTATTGTATCTAGAGCTATGTTAGCCATAGGTGTTGTGTTTTATATATGAAAAATACCTTTTGATCATAAACAAAGTTCATGTGTTGAAGACTTGGTCCTTGGATGGAGACTGGAGAATGGATCACAAGGATGCTATGTTCACCCATGTAGTCCAGTGATGGGCCATAGGAGGTAGGCTTGGAGGATTCAAGTCACTGGGTTGAGGTGAGAAGTTCATATCTTGTTCTAAGGCTCTTCTTTCATTCTTTACTTTTTGGCTATGATAAAGTAAGCCATTTTCTTCCACCATTCCCTACCAGCATGATGAGTTTGCCTTGCTGTGGGCCTTGCCACATGACCATGAAAGAAACTTCAGAAATTCTGAGCCAAACTGTCTCTTCTTTCCTTTTGGCTATTTTCTCAGGTATTTGGTCACTGTGATGAAAAGCAATTAACACACAACCACCAGAAGAATATTGGGCCACTGAATATTAAAAATCATCATGGAACTCTTGTTGTGTTCATTAGAGTTAGACAAACACTGTTTGGAGCTCCCTCTGGCTGTAAGCCTTACAATCAAACCAGAGCTACAGTTGGTATCATTCAAGGCTTTCTAATAATAGAGACCACTCAGTGTTATTTTTTTGTAGTTATCTATAGCATATGGTTCTTTTTTCCTATGTAGTTCTTGATTATTCTTTTTAAAGAGTCTAATTGAAATGTAGTTCATATGCCATTAAATCTACCACTTAAAGCATATTGCTCAATAGTTTTTAGTACAGTTGCAGATATGTTTAGTGACTACCAGTCAGTTTTAGGATATTTGGATCCCCTTAAGGAGACATCCCATCATTTAGATATCACTCCTTTCTTTTGTTTTCCATAACCCTAATCTTTAGAAAGTCTTTCTTCCTGTGGATACTCTAGCCTTGACTTTCATATGTATGAAATCATATGGTATGTGATTGTGAGCCATTTGTGTATGTGTAGGGGGTGGGTAAGGACATCTGTTGCACCTGATGGAAGTTCGGAACTTTCCCCCCAGAACATAATTTATGTCTTCTTTTTTTACCCAGAGGTTTATAAAATCTTATGCATTCTCTGAAAACTTGGTCCAAGGAGCCAGAGTTAATAATCTTACCCTGTGGTTAGTCCAAATGGGGATTTGGTAACAGGTCCTGCGACCCTGTGGTGGTTTGAATGAGAATGTCCCATGGGCTGTGTTTGAAAGTTTGCTCCTCAGATAGTGGAACTGTTTTTGGAAGGATTAGGAGGTGTGGCTTTGTCGGAGGAGGTGTGCCAGGGGGGATGGGCTTTATGTTTTCAAAAGCCTCCACCAGACCCAGTTTCTCTCTTTGTTTCCAACTTGCAGATAGGATGCAAGCTCTTAGCTATTGCTTCAGTGTCATACCTTCCAGTCTATTGCCATACTGGATGCCATGATGGTCATGGACTCACCCTCTAAAACGATAATTAAATCCCCAATTAAATACTTTTATAAGTTGCCTTGGTCATGGTGTCTCTTCCCAGCAATAGAAGAGTAACTAATTCAAGTCCCAACAGGATGAGACTATATATAGAGGTCTGGGTCACTTAGGATTGTAAATGCCCCAGAATGGCAAGTAACAAGAGCAACCAGGAAAGGCCAGGCATCAGGTGTTTACAAAGCCAAAAAAACTATGTTTATAACACATAGTTTGCCAAGGAGGGGGCGATGTGAACAGATGTGTCATTTGCAATTATTCCTAAAGATGTTAATTATGCAAATGAATTTCTGATTAGGGCGCTAAAAAAAGAACCCTATATATTATGGGGTGTTGGATGTGTACAATCAAGCATGCTTGCTGTCTGTTCCTCAGGCAATCAGTGCTGGTGCCAAACTCCTCACCTGCAGCTCTTGTCTTTCCGTGTGCCCCTTTGAGGGTGGAGGGGAGCTCTGTGGGACATTTCCAACCCCAGAGTGTAAAGCTCGAGGGGGTCTTTGAGATCTTAGGGTTTGGATCTGTCCTTGAATAGGGCAAGAAAAAGAGGTTGCAAGAAGTGATGTGATTTGTCACTTACAGAGTAAAGAGCCCATGCCTTCTATATTATTAATTTGTCTTCTCTTCCCTTACAGAATCAAACGGGACAGGCATCAACTATCAGCTTTCTAGTGTGTGCAGTGAGGTCCAGTGGATGATGGAGCTAAATATATCCTTAATATACTCAGGGGGGTTACACATGAATGCATATGTGCGGCTCATCGGATATGGAGCCCAGCTAGCTAGAATAATACAGGCTCTACATTATACATAGTTCAGTTTAGCAGAGTTGCTTCTTGTCATTCGTGACTGTTCAAATCAAAGGTAGAAAATGTAACTATTTACAATAGTTGCATTTCAGATGCTCAGTAGCCTCTTGTCACTGATATCTGTCATATTGGACAAGCAGAACATTCCATAGGTGTAGAAAGTCCTTCTCAAGTCCGCAGCCAGATCTTCTTGCATCTGAATCCCAATCCCACGGTTCCCACGGGAGTTTATAGGACTTATTTAAAGTTCACAGACCTCCCCTCTGCATTGGTGAAATGGACAAAAATCACAGATTCTGACTCACTTGCTGCTCTGAAGACTATAGATACATAGAGGAACCGTGTAGCTAGTGAGTAGAAGAGGAAATACTAGGTACTAAATAAATACTATTCTCATCAGCAGGCATCCCAGCATCCTGCTTTAGTACACACGGTCTCTTCTGAGTAGACTAGCACAGCCTGTTCCCCAAAAGACAAAGGCATTGCTAGGAATCTAGGACTCCGAGAACCCAACGTCTTTATTGGGTTGTAATAAAAGGAAGTAGGGAATGTGGATGTAGATGGGGTGGGTGATTAGGAAGAGGTCTTGGGGGATAACATTGCGTAGGATGTGAAATGGGATAGAAGGCTCTGAAGATGCTGTTTCCCACACTGGTCAAAAACCGATTCAACATACACTGTAAGCAATAAAGACATCAGCTGTATCAGTCTGTGTGGCTGCGGAGGTCTTATTCCCTTTTCATGTCTATTGTCGTAAAGGCTTGCCTGCTTGTCCACAAGAGGGAGGCAGGGAAAAGGAGAGAACGGGAATATTCACAGTCTAACTGGCTCTTTGCAGGCAGGAGGCTCTGGACAAATGGAAGCTGATTGGAAGCTGCCTGTCACGCAGCACCAGGCCTCAGGTGTGTTTTTCTTGAACTCATTACCTCAGGATTCTTCCCAAAAAGCTGTGCTATCCTGAAAAATCACGGTTTATAGCCTTTGGGGGATTGACAATAATTTTTACACCTGGCTAACGGCTGGTGCCAACCTCCTAGGAGCCAAAGCAGCCAACAACAACCCTAACAAACAAAAAACCCAAACAAACAGAAAACCACAACAGGCTTTCAGGCGCGAGAGCACAGAAGGTGTGAGGAGAGAGTGGTGGCTGGTGTCCAGGTAATTTAGCCACATGGCCAGTTCCTCTATCCTGATTGTTCTGCCAGGGCTCATAAAGCACTGGAAAGAGATATTAAAAAAAAATAATTCCTTTGCCCTTGGGGAATTTTGAGTAATTTGGGAGCTAGTGAGCCAAGGGACAAACAGGGCTTAGGGTGACAGTTGTGAGTGTGGGTTGGGGGAAACACTGCACTAGGAGCTTGGAGCTGTACTGTATTTCCCCGGTCTCCCATTAATTAACAGTGTGACTTGAGGTCAGTTATTGCAATTCTTTGGGTCTCCTTACTCTCATCATGGATTAATTTAAGATGATGGACTGACAGAGATAGCCTCCATGTCTAGGATTCTGAGGCCTTGACTCAGATGTGGAGATGTGAGTCTATGCTCCATGGAGTAAGGGTTGACAGAAAGGATGCAATGTCCAGTTTTACTTAATTTTGGAACATCAACTTTTTTAAAAAAAACAATTTTCCTTTTCATTTATTCATTTATTATATGTAAGTACACTGTTGCTGTCTTCAGACACCCATAAGAGGGCATCAGATCTCATTACAGATGGTTGTGAGCCACCATGTGGTTGCTGGGATTTGAACTCATGATCTCCAGAAGAGCAGTCAATGCTCTTAACCGCTGAGCCATCTCACCAGCCTGAACATCAGCTTTTTTATTGTAAGGGCGTCCCATGCAATGGCTTGGATGTACTTGTACTGCAGGAGTATTTGATGCTTCTCTAAAATCTAAATTGTTCTGAATAAGATGTTTTATTTGACATTTGCTGTCTTATACTTAGCTATGTCTGACCTCTTGTTTAGAGGGACACATGTTTGAGGGTCAAGGAAAGGTATGTCTGCCTCTCCATCTTCATACTGACACATGATAGGAAGAAACTGATTAATGTGGCCTTTCAGACTCAGTGAGACTCCTTGGACACATTTGACCGGCAGGGACAACAGGGTGTTTACAACAGAAGTCAAGGCCTTCAGCTTCTTTGGTAGACATGGGAGCCATTGGTTCTTTTTTCTTTCAGCTCTCGTGGAAGACACCCTCACCCAAGCAGAGCTGCTAATGGGGAAGAAGAGGGAGGTTCTCTCTCTGTACTGCTGTCTTCTACAGACTTCGTCCATTCTAACATCTAGCAAACAGACTCATAAGCTGGCTGTGTGGGCGGGCCCCCATTCACAGGTCCTAAGACATGGTGTTGGGTGTAAACAAATGTCCCATCTGTTTAATCTTTTCTTCCTCTCTAGTCTACCATTTATCAATGAGCTCTGGATTTGGAGATCATATGATGCTGTTTATAGTAATATGCTCTTGTTTTCTCATTGAGATGATGGATTTGTTGTTTTGTGTGTGATGTTACATCATTACTATCTCTCAATCTCATCCTGGTTATTGAACAACCTAGAGCAGAGGAAAGGGTCAGCATACAATGTTACTAGAACAAAAAAAAGTAGGAAAGAAAAGAACTAAATATAGGTCACTGGGAGACATGCCAGTTGCCTATATGAATGCTATGGAAACTCTAGGTTATGGACAACTGCTTGAAATAAGACAAGGTGGCTCCAGTCTTGCTATAGTCCAGCATTTCAGGTGCAGACATTGACAATGATACAGTCAATAAAAGATATCTCTTGGATTCTTTTCCAATAGATGCCATAATCATAGTGATCACAAGTTTTGTAACCCAGCCCTTAGTTCTTGCTGTTCCGTTGATGCATATAACATAGTAGTACCTCCTGCTTCCTATTACTGGCTTTCCTAAACAGACATGATTAAACCCCTATGCCACATAAAAGTGCATTTTTTTCCTATAGAAGCAAGTCTAAACTTCACGACACAACACCCAGATCTCCCCAGGATGTTGGAATGCTTTTTGAATTCCAGCGTTTTTCCTGCTGCAACCTTCTAGGTACCAGGGATTCTAGGTTCATCCAAAGAAACACTCAGTTATTTTCCAAACACTTCCTTCCATCTCTCTAGACTTTTCACATGCTGGTTGCTTTTTAAATGCCCTTCCTCTTCTCTGGCTGATATATAATTTCTTTTGAGTCTTGGTCCAAGTGGGAGCTCCCTGATACATAGTTCAAGTCCAATTCTCCATAAGCTTCCTGCTTCCCATCTCTGTACACTCAGAGACCACCATACTGCACTGTAATAATCGAGCCAGTTGTCTGTTTCTCCCACACTCTAAGAGCCCCACCAAGGGCAAATGACTTGACCAATTCACCCTTGTAAACTTCTCTGCAGTGTCTCCTGCCTGCTTTCTGTATATCATGGTGTCTGGCATCCAGGAACATTCAATAAACGATTGTATTATGAAGAAGGATCAACACACTATGGCCCAGATGTCTAATGTCTAAGTTGTTTTGATTACATGGTATATGTGGATTGTCAGACAAAATAAATCTTCAGGAGAGAAATGATTAAATTGAAATATTAGTGTGGAACATACTGCAGCCTATAAAAACTGAATAGATACTGTAATTTGTGAGTGATATGAAATCTGTGTCTCAAGGCACAAATCAGAAAAGAGCCACAGCATGACACATTTGTAATAGGCTAACATTAGCATTGGTATTAGCATCCACTAATCCTTTTGTTCTCTGGGGTAGAGAAGACTATTTTGATATCAAACAACATGTCATCTACATATACATTACAACTTAGGGATGGGATTTTTGTCTTTCTAGAGTAAGAGTCAACAAATCAGCTTCGTATCTCAACTAGCAAATACTTCATGTGTGGCCACAAGGCTGATTCCCAGGATGAATGTATTATTTGGTACTTTGCCTAAATGAAATCTAGGTGGCACTTCTTCCAACATTTTATTTCCTTTTATATACATTGGACATACATTTAGCTCTCCAAGTCCTGGGATTTTGGGAAAGCCCAGAGCTAGAAGCGTTCTGGAAGCAGTATATGAGAATCTAGTCTCAGCCTTGTTATTAAGGAGCCAAAGAATGTCAACTTCTCCATCTTTGCATGAGAAAGGTCATACTACATAGTCTCTGAAAGTTATTTCTCTCCTCTATTGTTTTGTCTCCGTGTGAAGACAGATTGACTGTGCACTTTCCGTGCTCATGCTTCCAGGCTCCTCTCTTACAAAAAGTCCTGAGAGGGTCTTATCCACGTCTTGTGCATGAGGGATGTAGTTCCAGTGATTGAATGCTTGCCTACCATAGATGGGGCCTTGAGGTGGATCCTTACTTTACACTGCATACAGCCGAATGTTGTAGTACAAGCCTGTGATCTCAGCACTTGGTAGGCAGAGGCAGGAGGATCAGAAGTTCAAGGTCAACTTTGGCTACATAGTGAGTTTGAGGTTATCCTGGGCTACATGAGGCCTTGTCATTAAACAAACAAATGAATAAACAAAACAAAACCCCTAAACTAAAGACAAAATTCAAAGCTCAGAAAAAACTGTTTCTTTTTCCATCACAATCTCCCAGGTCTGGAGTGGCTCAAAAAAGACTTCAGGCATTTTAGGGATACATTTAAGGGTACATAGGAATGCTGAGTTGGAGAGACAGTGCTTGGGGTTTATTGGTGTATCTGTATGTAGTTTAAAGCAACTTTATGTATAATAACACTATTGCTAGCCATTCTTGTATGGCTATGCCTTCCTGAAATGTATATTAATCAACCCTGTGCTGAGCCACCCAGTGTCATGGTCTGAAGGCTCAGGGCTACCCTTTGAATCATGATGTGAACTTGAATTTACCTTACAATGCTTGTCACTAGAAACCTATAGAGTAGAAGAGAACAAAATTTGAAACGCCATGAGTCTGTGAGAAACTTCCAATCATCAGATATATAAAATTATAAATCGATAATTTAGTTCACAGTGATGCTCAAACAATATGGAAATGCTCTATCAGGAATATACTCATAATATAGCATACACAATTTTGCACATACTTTTACAGCTTTAATGGTAATTGCTCAACACAGAATCGATTGGAGTTCCTATGTTTGCAGGGATTAAAAAACCTTTAATAGTTGCATGCACACTAAATCCGTGTACAATTTTTCTGGTTTTATGCATCTCCAACTGAATCTCAATATACCTGATTCATCTTGTCTTGATGAATTTCAGATGAAACAGCACGCAGTATTGGCACAATTCATTAGAACGTCCTGTAGAATGAAGAGTTCTGCTTACATAATGTCTATATTCATCGGCAAGGGAAAGTTATAGCATGAGAATAATTTAAATGCATCATTATGCAACTCAATATATTATGGTCACAAATTCAAAATGTATTTGACTTGTTCTTGGATATGCTTAAATTTCAGATTAATTTTGATCGTATTAAAATTCGAATGAAAGAAAAATATATTACTGGAAACAGAAAACCTAAACTAAAAAAAAATACTAGTAGAAACCTCAAAATGTTAAAAACTCTCTTTATATCGCAGCAAATTAAAAAGCCCTTGCAGACAGAGTCATAAGGACAAAGGCAGGGGGCATAATTTAGTGTGAGGTGCTTTCCTAGAGAGGAGAAGCCCTGAATTCCTTCCCCACAAATCACACACATCACAAATTGCATTTTATTACAATGTAATTACAATATTACTTCCTTGTAAGTAAATATTCAGTTGTGCTCATGTGGCTTGGGACACAGTACCTCTTCCCCCACTTTGTCAAAGGGGGTCCTCCGGGAAGCCCTGCATCCTAGAACACGCTGGGGGTCCTTTTTGCTGCATAAGTTGCAGAACACACTTCTCAGACTTCAGTGGGGTCTGAGTCCTTTGGGGGTGCTGTTAAAAAACACCCCCTATGCAAGTCAGCTTTATGCGCTTTTGTTGTTTGAGAAAAGGGTCTTATGTATCAGGGGCTGCCCCTTTGGAATCTGGATCTCCCTGCTTCCCTTTCCCCAAATACCAGGATTACAGAACATGTACCACCATGCTCACACTTGGGAATTCTGTATTTTTAACAGACTCTTAGGCAATGCAACACTAGACAACAGTCCTAGGTGTACACTTTGAGAAAACAAAGATACAAAAGACCGGTTCTTACCTGGCCATGGGTTTAAACCATTGGTGGGGTGGGGTCCTTAGGGGCCCTTTTTGGGAAGTTTAGGAATCTTTTTTGGGCT
>JAJTUV010002916.1:0-103102 GCA_021653895.1 Mastomys natalensis
GCATTTGGTGACTGCACATGGGATAGATCCAAAGGTTGGGCAGTCTCCAGCTGGTCACTCAAACAGCCTCTGCTCCTCACATGGTCTCAGTACTTACTCACATGAGTATTTTCTTACTCCTTTTAAGAAGCACTAAAGCACCCATACTTTGGTCATCCTTCTTCTTCAGATGCATAATGGTCTGTGGTTGTATCTAAGGTTTTATGAGCATATGGATTAATATCCACTTATCAGTGAGTGCTACCATGTGTGTTTTTTTGTGGTTGGGTTACCTCATGCAGAATGATATTTTCTAGTTCCATCCATTTGCCTAAGAATTTCATTAATTCATTGTTTTTAATAACTGAGTAGTACTCCATTGTGTAAATGTACCACATTTTCTGTATTCATTCCTCTGTTGAAGGACATTTGGGTTCTTTCTAGCTTCTGGCTATTATAAATAAGTCTGCTATAAACATAGTGTAGCATGTGTCTTTATTACATGTTGGAGCATCTTTTGGGTATATGCCCAGGAGTAGTATAGTTGGGTCCTCAGGTATTACTATATTCAACCTTCTAAGGAACACACAGACTGCTTTCCAGAGAGGTCGTACCAGCTTACAATCCCACACAACAATGGAGGAGTATTCTTCTTTCTCCACATCCTTGAAAGCATCTGTTATACCCTAAGATTTTTATCTTAGCCATTCTGAATGGTGTGAGGTAGAATCTCAGGGTTGTTTTGATTTCCATTACCTGATGACTAAGAATGTTGAACATTTCTTTAGGTGCTGTTTGACCATTTAAGTTTCCTCAGTTAAGAATTATTTGTTTAGCACTGGACCCCATATTTAATATGGTTATTTGATTGTCTAGAGTCTAATTTCTTGAGGTCTTTGAATACATTAATATTAGCCCTCTGTCAGATGCAGGATTGGTAAAGATCTTTTCCCAATCTGTAGGTTGCATGTTGTCCAATTGACCGTGTCCATTGCTTACAGAAGCTTTGCAATTTTATGAGGTCCCAGTTGTCAATCTTTGATCTTAGAGCATAAACCATTGGTGTTCTGTTCAGGAACACCATGTGTTCAAGGGTCTGTAGGAGGAGCTAATGTGGGAGGAATTATGAGAGAAGAGGAGGATGGAGTAAGGAAGAAGAAGAAAGAGGAGGAGCTAGGAGACAGGGGAAGAGAAAGAGAGAGAGGAGATGGCGACAGATGTTCATGTGTCTGTAGCAGTCAAAGTAGTTGGTATTTCTAGTGGGTATGGTTACACTTCTGATTGTATGGGTATCTTGTTACTGATCATTATCAAATATATAAGCCTTTGATTAATCTTTAAGCATTAGAGTCTCATCTTTCTACAGAGCCTGTGTGGATGGCGGGATGGCCTGGGCAATGCCCAGCCTTGCAGAGCCAGTGTGGGAGATTGAGCCATCTCCCATGCTGACATCTTGTGGGTGGCAAGATGGTGTTTCTAGTTGGCCATTTCTAGCTGCAGCACGCATGTGGCCTCTGGCAGAGAAACATGGCAGCTGGGCTAGGCAGAGCTGCTGCAACTTAGATAGTCAGCATGACCAGAGGCGGTTTTAAATAATTACTACAACAAGGGTCTTCCCAACTTTCTTTTCTATTAGTTTCAGGGTATCTGTTTTTTTGTAGAGGTCCTTGATCCACTTGGACTTGAGATTTGTACAAGGAGATAAGAATGAATCAATTTGCATTCTTCTTCATACTGACTCCAGTTGAACCAGCACCATTTGTCGAGAATGCTGTATTTTTTTCCACTGGATGGTTTTAGTTCCTTTCTAAAAGATCAAGTGACCATAAGTATGTGGGTTCATTTCTGGGTCTTCAGTTCTATTCCACTGATCTTCCTGCCTGTGTCTGTAACAATACCATGCTGTTTTTATCAGTATTGCTCTGTAGTGTAGCTTGAGATCAGGGATGGTAATTCCCCCAGATAGATGTTCTTTTTAGTTGTTGTGTTTTTGTTTTTGTTTTTGTTTTTGTTTTTGTTTTTGTTTTTGTTTTTCAAGACAGGGTTTCTCTGTGTAGTCCTGGCTGTCCTGGAACTCACTCTGTAGACCTTGAACTCAGGTTGGCCTTGAACTCAGAGATCCTCCTGTCTCTGCCTCCAAGTACTGGGATTAAAGGCATGGGCCACCACTGCCCTGGCTCTTTTATTATTGAGAATAGTTTTGCTATCTTGGTATTTTTATTATTCCAAATGAATTTGAGAATTGCTCTTTCCAACTCTATGAAAACTTGAGTTGGAATTTTGATGGGGATTGCATTGAATCTGTAGATTGCTTTCGGAAAGATGGCCATTTTTTCTATATTAATCCTGCCAATCTGTAAGCATGGGAGATCTTTCCATCTTCTGAGATCTTCTTCAATTTTCTCTTCAGGGACTTGAAGATCTTGTCATACAGATCTTTCACTTGCTTAGTTAGATTCACACCAAGGCATTTTATATTATTTGTGACTATTGCTAAGGGTGCCATTTCCCTAATTTCTTTCTCAGTCTGTGTATTCTTTCAGTAGATTAAGGCTACTGATTTGTTTGAGTTAAATTTATATCCAGCCACTTCTGAAATTGTTAATCAGGTTTAGCAGTTCTCTGATGAAAGTTTTGGGGTCACTTAAGTATACTATCATCTGGAAATAGTGAAATTTTGACTTCTTTCCAATTTAAACTCCTTTTTTTTGCATATTTTGTCTAGCTAGAATTTTGAGTACTATATTGAATAAGTAGGGAGAGAGTAGGAAGCCTTGTCTACTCCCTGATTTTAGTGGGATTGCTTCATTTTTTTCTCCATTTAGTTTGATGTTGGTATTGGTTTGCTGTATATTGCTTTTATAATTTTAGGTATGGGCCTTGAATTCCTGATTTTTCCAAGACTTTTATCATGAAGAGGTGTTAAATTTTGTCAAATGATTTCTCAGCATCTAGTGAGATGATCGTGTTTTTTTTACCTTTGAGTTTGTTTATAGAGTGGACTATGTTGATGGATTTCTGTATATTGGACCATCCCTGCATTCCTTGGATAAAGCCTACTTGATATGGTGGATGATTGTTTTGTTGTGTTCTTGGATTCAGTTTGTGAGAATTTTATTGAGTATTTTTGCATAAATATTGATAAGGGTGATTGGTTGGAAGTTTTCTTTATTTGTTGGGTCTCTGTGTGGTTTAGGTGCAATTGTGGCTTCATAGAACAAATTGGGTTTCTATTTTGTGGAATGATTTAAAGATAATTGTTATTAGGTCTTCTTTGAAGGTCTGATAGAATTCTGCACTGAAACAATCTAGTCCTGGGATTTTTTTTTTTTTTTAAGTTGGGAGACTTTTAATGACTCCTGTTGCTTCTTTAGGGGTTATGGGATTGTGTAGATGGTTTATCTGTCCTGATTTAATTTTGTCACCCAGTATCTCTCTAGAAAATTGTCCATTTCATCCAGATTTTCCAGTTCTGTTGAGTATAGGCTTTGGTAGTAGGATCTGTTTATTATTTATTTTTTAAATTTCCTCAGTTTCTGTTGTTATGTCTCCATTTTCATTCTTGAGTTTGTTAATTTGGATACTATCTCTGTGCCCTCTAGTTAGACTGACCAAGGGCTATCTATCTTGTTGATTTTCTCAAAGAACCAGCTTCTGGTTTGTTGATTCTTTGTATAGTTCTTTTTGTCTCTACTTGCATGATTTCAGCCTGAGTTTGATTATTTTCTGATGTCTACTCCTCTTGGGTGTATTTGCTTCTTTTTGTCCTAGAGATTTCAGGTGTACTGCAAAGTTGCTCTGCCAGTTTCTTTTTGTTGGCACTTAGAGCTGTGAGTTTTCCTCTTGGCACTACTTTCATTGTGTCCCTTAAGTTTTTGTATGATGTTTCTTCATTTCCATTAAATTCTAAAAAGTCTTTAATTTCTTTATTTCTTTCTTGAACAAGTTATCGTTCAGTAGAATGTTGTTTAGTTTCCATGTGTATGTGGGCTTTCCATTGTTTTTGCCATTATTGAAGACCAGTCTTAGTCTATGTTGACCAGATAGGATGCATGGGATTATTTCAATTTTCTTGTATCTGTTAAGGCCTGTTTTGTGACCAATTATATGGTCAAATTTGGAGAAAGTACCATAAGGTGCTGAGAAAAGGTATATTCTTTTGTTTTAGGATGAAATATTCTTTAGATATCTGTTAAATCCATTTGGTTCATAACTTCTGTTAGTTTTACTGTGTCTCTATTTAATTTCTGTTTCCATGATCTATCCATTGCTGATAGTGGGGTGTTGAAGTTTCCCACTATTATTGTGTGAGGTGCAATGTATACTTTGAGCTTTTGTAAAGTGTCTTTTATGAATATGGGTGCCCTTGGGCTTGGAGCAAAGATATTCAGAATTGAGGGTTCATCTTGGTTGACTTTTCCTTTGATGAGTATGAAGTGTCCTTCCTTATCTTTTTTGATAGCTTTGAGTTGAAAGTCGATTTTATTTGATATCAGAATGCCTACTCCAGCTTGTTTCTTGGGACCATTTGCTTGAAAAAATGGTTTCCAGTCATTTACTCTGAGGTAGTGTCTGTCTTTGTCACTGAGGTGCATTTCCTGTATGTAGCAAAATACTGGGTTCTCTTTATGTATCCAGTCTGTTAGTCTGTGTTTTTTTTTAATTGGGGAATTGAGTCCATTGGCATTAAGATATACTAAGTAATAGTGATTGTTGCTTCCTGTTATGGAATTATGCTTTTGTGGCTATCTTCTTTTGGGTTTGTTGGAAGAAGATTACATTCTTGTTTTCTAGGGTATAATTTCCCTCCATGTGTTGGAGTTTTCCCTCTATTAACCTTTGTAGGGCTGGATTTGTGGAAAGATATTGTGTTAATTTGGTTTTATCATGAAATATCTTAGTTTCTCTATCTATGGTAATTGATACTTTTGCTTGGTATGGTAGCCTGGGCTGGAATTTGTGTTCTCTTTGGGTCTGTATGACATCTGTGCAGAATTTTTTGGCTTTTCTAGTCTCTGGTGAGAATTCTGGTGTATTTTCTGATAGGTCAGTCCACATTTATAAGTTCCTTGATCTTTTTCTCTTACTGCTTTTAATATTCTTTCTTTGTTTTGTACATTTGGTGTTTTGATTATTATGTAATAGGAGAAATTTTTTCTGGTCTAGTCTATTTAGAGTTCTGTGTATCCTCTTGTATGTTCACAGCCATCTCTTTCTTTAGGTTAGGGAAGTTTTCTTCTATAATTTTGTTGAAGGTATTCATTGTCCCTTTGAGTTGGGAATCTTCACTCTCATTTATACCTATTATCCTTATGTTTAGACTTCTCATTGTGTCCTGGATTTCCTGGATGTTTGGGGTTAGAAGATTTTTGCATTTTGCATTTTCTTTGATACTTGTATCAATATTTTCTATGGTAACTTCTGCATCTGTGATTCTGTCTTTTATCTCTTGTATTCTGTTGATGCTTGCATTTATGACTCCTGATCTTTTTCCTAGGTTTTCTGTCTCCAGGATAGTCTCCCTTTGTTATTTCCTTATTGTTTCTACTTCCATTTTTATGTCCTAGATGGTTTTCTTCAATTCCTTCACCTGTTTAGTTGTGTTTTCCTGTAATTCTTTAAGAGATTTTTTAAAATTTATTTACTTATTTAAATCACATCATAATTTACTTATTTACACAGAGGTTATAAACACAAAAAGGCAGGATGTGGGGAAGGGAATGGCACCGGAGCATAGGTGTTCAGGGGGAGTACAGATACCTTTCAGAACAGGGTATCAGTGGGTGTAGGTTCAGGGGACAGGTCACTATGACTCTGCCTATGATTCACTTGTCCTTATCTAAGTTGGTACTGTCCACCAAGGCTACCTATTTATAAGACCTATGACTACTAGGTCTGGTAAATTTCCACAGAAGCTGTCTGTTTACAATAGCTTATAGCCTTCTGTTTCAGTGTTTTTCCACAGAGACCCAAGACTTTGTGTTAGTATCATGTATGTTGGACCTATTGCTGATTTTAGGCCTATGGATGATTTTAGGCCTTTAGTGTATATGCAGGGCTGTCCTGACATCTCCTCCCTCTCTAAGTATAGAAGGGCCTTGGTGATTCTATTCTTGTGAAGCGGGATAGGGGCCTGACCTCCAACAATTGAAGGGGACCTTGTAATGGCTCCGGTCCTTCTGTCTTTGTCCAGTGAGGCATGAGGGCCATACCCATCCTGTGCTTTTTCCTGGAGAGGGGATACTTTTGACATCAACACCTATGCAGTCAGGCTTGTCCCTCAGGGAACCCAGATAGATATTTTTAACTTTTATTTATATTCCCTTGCAGTGCTTAGCCTTGCAGCCTAAGCAAGAATTCAGATCACCAGTCAGAGGGGGTTCTGGGGGAGCCCTCTCTGCTTGGTCTAGGGGTGGAAGTCCCCTCTTTTAGGTTGGGTGGAGATGGGTTTGAGGAACACCCTGGATAAAGTAACAACCTCATCTTGAGTCTCATGGTCCTCATACCTAACTTATGATAATGTATCTGAATAGGTTTTGCTACCAAATATCTATCTGTTGTATCACAAAGTTAGTCAGCCTATTTAAGGCCCAGAACCAAAAGAAATCAGCAAAAATAACCCAATTAATGGTCCCAAGATGGGAGGAAGTAGGGTTGACAACCATGGAGAGGTTGAAAGCCAGTCTTCTACCAGCTCTCATCTTTCTCTTTCTCTTGCTCTCTCTGTCTTTTCTCCAGGCCTTCTCTGACCTTTTTCATGTTCTATTTAACCATCCCTGTCTTGTTATGTAAGGGCAACATTCTTCTTTAAGGGCTGTATACAGGCAAGAGCTGTACACAGTCTTTTCTATTGTAGAAGAGTAAATCGAGTCCAATAAAGTCCTTTGCAATTTTTGGAGAACATTTCAGACATCAGACGAGAGATTTCTTCAGATTAGTGATGTCAATCTCTAGCTGTTTGGTGTCCTTGTCGATGGCCCATCAAGGGTCTGAGTAGTATAAAACTGGAGGCCAGCATCAGGAATAGAGCTTCTACCAGCAGACATCACAGGTGTTTCATTTTTACCTGGAAAGGAAAAAGAAGGGAATTCTCAGGGAGATTTCTCTTCCCTGGAGGTCAATTGTTATTCAACTTATTTATAGTTGAGGCCTGGCTTTGTGGGGTTATCTTTTTATTTCATTAAACATTTTGGCAGCCATTTAGCTGTGCCTTCTGTGGTATCAAACAGACATATCAGTCCTTAGCCCCATATGAGAACTGGGTCCGGGCCATTCCATTAAAGGGTAAGCGGGACCTTCCACATAGCTATGGCATAGTCTTTAGTGGTCCCAGTGATGCCAGAGGCAGTTGGCACCTGATTTGCCATGAGCTTTCAGTTTTAGAGAGTTAAAAGGAAACAAGGCATGATGGAGAGTGTTTCAGGAGACTCCTTCTGGGGGGAAACATTCCCCCTCTTTTATTTTTAAAAACACATTTTTCAGAGTTCTTGTAAGATCTGGGCAGAAGTGCCAGCAGCCGCTTCTTCCACACTCAGAGAGTCATAAAGACACTATTTAAAGAAATATAAATCTACATTAATAATCTCTTTTATCAAAGGACTGTTATAGAACAGCCAACAACTAATCAGTCTTTATAATATATCGAATAATAATAGCTTCTTCTACTTTTTGTAAATTGCTCCTCTTTTGTCAATTGGTTGTTGAGGAAAATTAGGATTTACGTCTCTCTCAAGAATATTAAACAGGGACTAAAATTATTTTGTGGAGAGCTTAAAATAAGATCTTAGCCAATTAGCATCTCCTAGAAACTTTTAAAATAATTTGAAATTAGTAAGCTCTTTTTTTTGTCAGACCCATTATATTTTTTTTACTGGAATTTTGCTTATTTACCTTTCAATGTTGCCTCCTCTCCCATTCTCCCCCTAATGCCCTTATCCAATATCCCCTCCTCCTAATCTTATGAGGGTATGCTCCAAACATCCTTCCAAACCTATCTCCCTGCTCTCGATTCTCCAACACTAGGGAATCCAACTTTTGGGACCATGGTCCTTCAATTCCACTGATGTCTGACGAGGCCACCCTCAATTACTGCTCTCAGGCTGGAAATTTAGACCCTGGAGCTCTGGTTGAACTTTTGATACTCATTCTAAAAAGGACAAAAGCACCCGCACTTTGGTCTTCCTCCTTCTTCTTGAGTTTCATGAGGTCTATGCATTGCATCTTAGGTATTGTGTGCTTTTGGGCTAATATCTGCTTATCAGTGAATGCATACATGTGTATTCTTTTGTGATTGGGTCATCTCACTCAGGATGATATTTTCTAGCTCCATCCATTTGCCTAAGAATTTCATGAACTTATTGTTTTTAATACCTGAGTAGTACTCCATTGTGTAAATGTACCACATTTTCTGTATCCATTCTTCTGTTGAAGGACATTTGAGTTCTTTCCAGCTTCTGGCTATTATAATAAGGCCGCTATGAACATAGTGGATCATGTGGCCCTATTGTATGTTGAAATATCTTCTGGGTATATGCCCAGGAGTGGTATAGCTGGGTCCTCAGGTAACACTATGATCAGTTTTCTGAGGTACAGCCAGACTGCTTTCCATAGTGGTTGTACCAGCTTGCAATCCCACCAACAATGGAGGAGTGTTCCTCTTTCTCCACATCCTCGCCAACATCTGCTGTCACCTGTGTTTTGGATCTTAGCCATTCTGACTGGTGTGAGGTGGAATCTCAGTGTTGTTTTCATTTGCATTTCCCTGATGACTAGGGATGCTGAACACTCCTTTAGATGCTTCTCAACCATTTGAGTTTCCTCAGTTGAGATTCTTTGTTCAAGCTCTACCCCATTTTTTAATAGGGTTATTTGATGCTCTGGAATCTAATTTCTTCAGTTCTTTGTATACCTTGGATATTAGCCCTCTATCAGATGTAGAATTGGTGAAGATTTTCCTTTTCCTGGTTGTTCCTACTATGTCCTTGCTTACAGTTGCTTTGCAGTATTATGAGATTTTTATTGATCCATTTGAATCTTGCATCATGAGCATATGTCCATTCGGGCTTTTCTTCATGGCACTTTTCCCTTTTCCCATTATCACTTTTCCTATTTTCTTCTGTTTTTGTGGGTCTTGCTTATTAGGCTTGATTTCATGGAATTAGTATGGATCAATTTGCATTACTTTCCATTTGACTCTTTGACATGATCATTTAAGATCGTCTTTTTTAAAAATTTAGCACCTTTGTCAAGTTCAATGCATGAGTTTGAGTTTTCAGATCGTTCTACTCATTAGTCATGGTTCATTTCTGATTCTACACTATCCATTGATCTTCCTGATTCTCTGTATCCTTACAACCAGTGTTATTCACTATAGTTTTTATTGTCGGAGATAGTTAGCTTCCCCCGGATTTTTTTATTCAAATTATTTTAGCTTCCTGATTTTTGTAAAAATTAATTTTAGATTGCTTTTCATCTCTAAAATTGAGATTGGACTTTTGGCAAGTGAATTTACTTAAATCTTAATTCTTTTGGCAAATAGCATTTTCCATTTCTAACCTTCCATACATCTTTCTTTTTCAAGTTTCTGAAGTCTCTTCTTCTCTTGGTTGAATTTCATCACCAGGTTTTTAATTACTTGTAAATGTGAATGGTTTTTCATAATTTTTTGTGACTATTGAAGTGACTCTTTCCATAATTTCATTTCAATGCAATTACAATACTAATTGCATTCCTTTAAAAGAAATAATGCACTTTAAATTTACTTTTGTTTTATATGTGTTTGCATAAATGTCTATGCATCTCTTGTATACTAGGTGCCTATAGAAGCCAGAATAGATTATTGAATTTCCTGAAAAAGTGTGTCGTGGCCCACGGGGATTCAACAAGACTTTAGTGAAGGTGGCCAAAAGAATAAAGGGACAAGAGACACAAAGTATGAGAACAAGTCTGGGTTCTGATCAAGCTCTGCAACTTTAATTTCAGGGGCAGGTTATAAAGACACAGCAAAATGCGAAGCTTAGGCAAGGTCATTGCTTAGGACTATCCCACTATTGAATCCTTGTCTAAGATCATCCCACTGTCATATCCTTATTGCCCAAGACCATCCCACTGTGTAACAGGCTCCCATGAAATACCAGACTTTCTTTAAGTTCCTGGGACCTGAGACCTGCAAACGTCCTTTTTTAACCTTGTACTGACTAGGCTTTCCAGAACAGCAGGTAATTTCCTGGGTTTGGCTCCAGGCAAAAAGGAGTTACAGATCATGGTAAGTGGCATATGGGAGGTGAGAATGGAATCTGGATCTTCTGGAAGAGCAACAATTGACTTAACCAGTGAGCCATATCCTGCCTCCCCCATTTCAGGATCTGTTTGTATAATGAAAAATCTTATCCAACAAAATTTTCTTATGCCATGAATTCTATGAAATACTGGCTCTCAATGGTCTAATCTCTTGTTTCTTCTCCCATCATAATCAGATCCAGTACCTCAGAAGAGAACAATTTGTTAGAAAGGAATTCAAAATGATGCTCTATTTTCATCTGATTTATTGTGCAGTGTTAATGACCATCTAATTTATTCTGTAGTGATAATATCCATTATATTCTCCAGATAAATCTGGTGGAATAGGCCAGGTCAAATTTTTATCCACAAATAATTATTTAGATATTTAGGGCTGTTGTTTCCTAAATGTACTGAAGACATTTTGAAAAGGCATATGGAAACTTTATGCTTTAGAAGATTCCTAAAGTAAATAAAAGGTACTTAAAATTATGTTATGACATATGGGGCAGACAATGCCCCAACTAGAAATCATACACTATCAAGTAAAATCTCCAGTAGTAAGAATTGGTTACATCTTGTAAGTTGTTTTCCAATTTGGTCTAATGTAACCTTCTAAACATTAACGGCTACTGTCAATGCTATTTATTGATTACAATCCAATACTTCATAACATGAAGGTAAGGTCCTATTTCTGAAAACACAAGTTAGCTTATAACATTGAACATGGATAGACAGAGCTGGTGTCCAACCAGATGCTTCATCTATACTGGTTGTTGTTAATAATGCTGGAACGTACTGTACACACTATAGGAGAATGAAAGAGATCATCAGTCTCACATAATGATGAACCCTGTGACCTACAACAGTGACTTACTTTTGAGATGTATTTGGTGTAATCATGGCATACGTGTTATGGGAGGAACCAACAACTATTTGATTGGGTTTAAATCCAACATCATGAGATGGAACCCACACCTAACACTGATAATAAGGCCAAGACCCTTATCCTAAATAGATCATGGACATGCAGAAAAATCTGTTAATATTATTCTGCTACATCAACATAGCAATAAAATGACTCCTGATGAGATATTTCTACACCCATAGATCAGTGCATTGTTCAAGGCTCATCACAGAAGTTTTTTATTTTTTATTTTTTTATTTTTGTATTTTTTTATTTTTAGTACATAGTAATTAAAACACAGACTCACAACTGGACAGTACCCAGACAGTGAAAAACTGTAACACTCAGTCCTAAACAGGATATCTCCATCAAATCCATCCCAAGGCACAAGCATCAATGAAGCAGATAGAAACATTGTTAAAAGGCAGAAGTGTACAGAGAATAGGAAGTAGACACAAAGTCTCACTCTTAACCAAAAAGCTATGTACAGTTGATACCTTCTGGGGAAAGTACAGTCAGTTTTCTCAAAGGAGTGTCACTGGGCATATCAAACACATTCCAAGAGAGTTCTTATACCCAAGTGTAGTTGGTCAACACAGAACAAACTTCTTGTTTTTTATGGGAGGACAGGATTTTATTTCATTTTGGTTTAGTTTGGTTTTTTGTTTGTTTTTCTTTTTCTTTTTATTGAAAGGTAGAACCAGAGAGAGAAATCAAGAAAGAGAGAGGAGAGAGAGAGAGAGGAGAGAGAGAGAGAGAGCATAATGTTGCAGGTGTAGGGAGGTACAAACAAAGCACAAAAGAGACAGGCAAACAGTACATGTAAAAACTAGACTAGACTGCATTAAAAACTGGCATTTACCTCTATCTTCTCTTGAGAAGAAATAAAATAACTATGATATGATTTTTTAATTTTTCAAAATTTTTAGTAATTAAAGAAATAACAATTAAACTACTTTGAGATTTAGTCTACTTTAATCAAAAATATTATGACCAAGGAAACAACCGACTACTAATATGTGTGAGATAAATGCTTATAAAAAAGTAGGAAAAAAAGGACTCTCACTCACTTAGTTGCATTTCAAACTGATTCAGTCACTCTGAAAATCAGTGTAAAAATGTATCATAGAGCACAGATACAATACTCCTTGGCATATACTGAAAGGACTTGACACCTTACTTCACAAAACTTTTTCAGCAAGATTACTGTTCTACTCAAAATATCTAGAAAATCAAAACAACTTAAATGTCCTTCAACTAATGAATGACTACTGAAAATGTGGTACATATGTACAATGAAATTCTACTTATTCTGTTTCAGGCAAATGGGTGGAACTAGAAAATATCATACTGAGGGAGGTAACCTAGATGCACAAAGACAAGTATGAAATGTTTTCTCTTATTTGTTCTTTCTGGCTTTGAACTTGTAGATGTGTGTTTATAACCTAGAGAAGCCACAGTAACCAGGAAAGTAAAAATAGGCCATATGGGAGAGGAAATCTAGACACTGGAATAACATACAGGTGCTACAAGGGGAGAAATGGGAAAAATGTAGTGGAGTGATTTTGGAGACAAGATACAGATCTAATACAGGCTGACAGAGGACAAGGAGGAAAAAAATTATACCAAGGATGTTTGAAAAGACATAGAGAATCATATTATCCAATATTTATCTAAAATCACATATAATATACATATATGTGTCAAACACTAATATGTAGTTTAATGATATTATGCCATTTAGAATGATAATTTTCTCCCCAAGAACTATGGCCTATATGACAAAACCTCAGTATCTTGCATGAGAAATTTTCTCTTAAGTAGTTGGTCAGGAGACTCTAAGAGACATGCCCCCAAACAACATCAGTTCTTGTTGCCCTTGGTTGCCTCCCAGAACTTGATGATAAGATTATGTTGCTGAAGCCACAATGCACTTCAGATCTGGAATTTGGAGGAATTGAGCTAAAATAGCCTAGAAATCTTGTCCCAGTAAAGTGGTTTTCATAAAGTAAGATGTTACTCAATCTGCCAATGGAGAAGAACAATCACTCACTCAAACTATGCAGGTATGAAGCCTGTGAGCCACAAGAATGACTTGACTGGCAAGACATCCACAGGGACACAGTGATGGCACTTCTATCTTGGGGGAATCAAAGGCTATCTAATTGGACCTAATGCCTACACAAAAAGACAGAAGACATGTCTGGTATTGTAAACATAGACAACCACCTGGGGCTGGAAAAGGCAAAAACACAAGAGTCTCACTACCAACAGTTCCCTAAACCAGTATAATTTCCAGTTGTTTTATAAATTCCCTATACACGAGGTAAATGAAATTCTCATCCCTTGTCAAAGATACTTCTTTTTGCAACATATGGAGAGTCTACAAATATCCACAATGGGCCAAAGTGTAGATAATAATTAACAGTAAGATGCCCAACCCCAACTGATACATCTGCAATAAATCCTTTCAACATAAGACTCGGGGAAAAATACCACAGAAGAGGATATAGAAATCCCCCAGTGGCCCAAGATTCCTGTTGATAGAATATATCTCTCTTAGACACTACAGAGAAAATAGACACGTGAACTCTTAACAGTATAGTTACTCAAACACACCAGAATATGTTTGAGTAGCTAGAAGGCACACCAAAGAGGCTAGTGGAAATTCTATATGGTTTTACCCAAGAAGAAGAAATACTTTATATAAATGACTGCTAAGAGATGGAGAATAAGCTATGTATGGAGATGAAATCCCACATTGATTATCCAATCGCAACTGGACACCTCAGGATACATCACATACAAGCCTAAAGGAATGGACTCCGTAGGTTGTCTATATATGTGTGCATACATAAATGGCAACAAATATTAACGAAGACATCATAAATATGGGACGGGGGGAGTGCTTTGAGGGAAAGAAGGAGGGCAGTTATTGTAGTCTGAGTTTCTCAAAAGCAATCACTATTTTAAAAAAGAGAATTGCCATGGAAAGTTTCTGTATGATCTCTGTCATTTTTCTGCACATTTAAAAATCATTCTGAAAGCTAAATTGTATTAGAAAACATTGAAATTAACCTTCACTTCTATGTTCTATTGCTTCTTACTTAGTTTCTTTCTGGTTTGGGGTTATGAACTCTGGCTCACAAATGCTGCAGAATGATCTTTGTATGAGTTCAAAATTGCTCAATAAAGTTACCTTTGACTGTGGGTTTTCATATTTATTTTTTTCTATCAGTAACTAGTTTCACAACAAAACTAAAGAATGTTAATCATTTTTTTTACCTGCACTATAAATTTTACCTCTCAGCATTTGCTCTAAGCTGAAGAGGTGGCCAGGCTGGAATCCTAACAGCACCTACAAAGAGCATTCATGATGTCAGACTATATTTGGTTTGAAGGAATAGCTTTTCCTGCCATAGGGTTTCAAACAAAAACTGTCGAAGATGTTCGTAATAAGTTTGTGGTGAAAGAAGAAGACTTGATCCTATTGACTTATCCGAAGTCAGGTAAGGAGTAAGACTGATTCTGAATTGTATGAGGGAGGTTAGGGCTTTGATCCTCATTTATTTTGGATGACGAGTAGTGTTCAACACATCCAAAGTGTAAAATGATTTGTGGTCATGAAGATTTTTGTGTGTGCCATCAGAGAAAGACCTCTCCTCTGGCTTATGTGGCAGAGATGATCAGCTATGGTACCAAAACAATGATGATTGACCCAGAGGCAGAATCTGGCATTATATCTTTCTCTGTGAGGAAGAGATAGAAGAAGAGGTAGAGTGGTGAGAATAAACAGAAGAAATAGCACCAAGGATAAAGGGACTTATTGAGGATATGTTGAAGAGCAGAGAGTGCTAGATAGAATTATGATGGACCTTGTCCAGGAAGAGGAAAGATTCTGAAAAGTCAAGAAACCAAAAGCGATTTTATGGTGGTTTAGGGAATGAATGTTTGCTTTGGGGAAGAAGCACTGAACATTGGTTAAGGATTAGGCTGCTGATATACAAAGCACAATGACACAGAAAATACAAAGGCAGTGGGAATACAGGAAAAAACAACCAGATAATAACTCAGAGAAGGAAGCTGAAAAAAAATCCACTGACAAATGAGCAAAAAAAAAAAGTGTGTGTGGTAAATATTCACAAGGAAATTTATTCACCTTAAAAAGAAGTACTCAGTTATACGCTGCAGCATGGGTGTGTCTCAATGGCAGTGAACTAAATTAAAGGATGTAGTGTCAGATGCTATGATTATATCACTGTGAAATAACTGGGAGAGTCAAATTCATTCCACCAGAATGTAGAATAATGATGACCCAGGGCAGGAGGAGACATGCCATTGGCAGGTTGGTGTTACTAAGTTTCGGGTCTCACTTTTGCAAAATGAAGCCTTGAGAATATGCTGAGTGAATATACTTTGTACTTACACCATGTGGACATTGTGAAGACCACAAGTCTGTATGCTTGAAATTGGGCATCACTGTAAATTGTATGGATAAATATTCTACTTGAGGCTTTTTCACAAGTTCTCTTGAAATGAGTGATTGTCATTTTCCTTTTCATTCAGGAACGAACTGGCTGATTGAGATTGTCTGCTTGATACAGACCAAGGAGATCCAGAGTGGATCCAATCTGTGCCCATCTGGGAACGTCCCCTGGCTAGAGATGATATAGGATATCCTGTATTAATACATAAGGAAGGACCACGACTCATAGCTCCCATCTTCCTATCCATCTTTCTCCAAGTCTTTCTTCAGTTCCAAGGCCAAGGTCAGTGTCCAGTGGTTGAGATTTTGTTTGACCAAATTCTCTTTGAACTTATTTTACCCTGGTAGGTTGGAGTCTTACAGAAATGTGAAGTGGGATCTCAAGCACTAGGTTATGCTGATTTCCCCACTCAGACTACATTAGAGGACCAGAATGTGGGCCATCACACAGTGATCCTGGGGAGCTTTAAGAATAAAGTGAAGCATCACACTAAAACATCAGGAACTAATATATAGGCCAAGCAGAGTTCAAACTCTATGTACAGTCGATATTACTGTATTATTGTCATCAAAGTCAATGAGTCAGTCTTAGTTATAACATAAACCCCAAGCCCTGTGGGTGAAACACCTAAGACACAGTTGCTCACTGGGGAAGCAGAATGACCAGGCATCAATGTTCAGAGGCCAGTTGTACACACAGTGTCATGCTGTCTCTAGCTGTCTATGGAGATCAGTAGCCACAGGAATCTCCCATGAAACTGAAAGAGAATCACTAGAAGAAATCAGAGACATCCAGGGTCTGACCTATCATAGCTCCTAGTTAGTAAGAAATTTCTTTCTAAGTCCCTCCAACATAGAATCTATAAATAGTTTATGATGGAACTAAAAAGACAAACAGAATAATCTCTCTTTAAAATGTCACAATGAATTTGTGACCATTCACATATATGCATGTGTCTTATGTGGATTTGGGAAACGTTTGGCTGAGGAAATTGAAGCCTAAATACATGAGTTCTAGAATAATTGGTACAAAATATATTCTTTTATTAAGAATGATTATGTTTGGGGCTGGGGAGATGGATCCATGGTTAAGAGCACTAACTGCTCTTCCAGAGGTCCTGAGTTCAATTCCCAGCAAACACATGGTGACTCATGACCATCTGTAATAAGATCCAAAGCCTTCTTTTCTTGGAAGACAGTGACAGTGTACTCATATACATAAAATAAACAAATCATTTCAAAAAGAGTAATTTTTAATTTATTTCTTTTATGTTTTGAAATTATAATAATAAAATATAATTATATACATCATTTCCCCTTTCCCCTTTCTCCCTTCAAACTCATTGATATATTCCTCTTTTCTCTCTTTCAAATTTATGTTTTCTCTTTTCTTAATTCATGTTGCATACATACATACATACACATACACAAACATATTCCTAAATGTATTCCAATGTCTATATATTCATATATAGATATATATTTATGTGTTTCTACTATATACAATATACTCCTAAATAAATAAATAATCAATATATTCTAAGGAAATCTGTATCTTCCTAATTAGTACAGTGTTAATTGTAGGTATATTTTATGGGCTGGACATTTGGTGTAGGAGAACCAATTTTGATTGTTTGATCATTACAACTGTCGAATCACTCTGGTTTGGGTTTTATTTTTTTACACTATTAATGAACTAGACATTTTGCTGTTTCATTTTTATAAATAAAATAAAATTAGAAAAAGGGAATTATGATTATATGTTTTATCCAAATAAAGAAAATACATGTTTTTAGGAACCCTTGCATGTTTTACTGACATTTCTTATAAAGTATGCCAGTTAAAAGGTGAGGAATGACTATTGACCTTCATCTACATTTTTCCCATTTAAGGCTATATATCTCATTAGAAATCCCAGAGATGTTCTTGTTTCTGGTTATTTTTTCTGGGGTGAGACAAACCTTGTGAAGAATCCAGAGTCACTGGAGACTTATTTTGAATGGTTCCTCAAAGGCAATGGTGAGTATCCTGTGAAATATGGGTGATGGGGGAAACTCAGAGACATTTTTAATTAATTAATTAATTAATTCATGTTATATCCCAATATCCAGCACCTCTCTTTTCTCAATATTCCCCTCCTATAGCTACTTTCCCCATTCCTCTCTTCTCTGAGAAGGGGTAGGTGACCCCAGGGTATCTCCCTTCCATGACACATCAAGTGTCTGCAGGACTAGGTACATACCTTCCCACTGAGGCCGGACAAAGCAGCCCAGTAAGGGAATGGGATCTACAGACAGAAAACAAATTCTGGGACAGCCCCAGCTTTAGTCTTTTGGGGACCTTCATGAAGACTAAGCTGCACATCTGCTACATAAGTTCAGGGGCCCTATGTCTAGCTCATGATAGCTTTTTGGTTGGTGAATCAGTCTCTGAGACTACCCAAAGGTCCAGGTTAGTTGACTCTGTTGATCTTCCTCTGGAGTTTGTATCATCTTGGGTCTCTCAATTCTTTCCCCAACTCTTCCACAAGTCTCCTGGACCTCTACCCAATATTTGGCTGTGGATTTCTACATCTGTTTTAGTCAGCTGCTGGGTGGAGCCTCTCAGAGTATAGTTATTCTAGGCTCTTGTCTGCAAGCATATCAGAGTATCAGTAATAGTGTCAGGGATTTTTATCTTGGCCATGATGTGTATCTCAATTTTGTCTAGTCATTGATTGTCCATTCTCTCAGTCTCTGCTCCATCTTTGTCCCTGCATAACTTGTAGGCAGGATACTACCGGGCCAAATGTTTTGTGAATGTCTTGCTGTCCTTATCCTTCCACTGGGACTCCTACATAGCTTTAGGAGGAGCATTGTAGGCTCAATAACTCCTACTGTGAAGAGTCTCAGATAGAGTCACCACCATAGAGTCCTTGGAGTCTCCCCATCACAGGTCTCAGAGACTATTTTTTTAAAGCAAACAAAGTGAGATATAGCTTAGGTTGGCCTCGAACTCTCTATATAGTCAGAGATGACTTTGAAGCTTGGCTCCTTCTGCTACTCTTGAGTTCTAGGACTACAAACACCTACTATATACTTTATTTATTTGATTCTGAGGCTCAAACCCACAGTTTCATGTGGGTTATCTAACTTATCTAAATCTCTAGCCGTTTAGTATCTTTTGTAGGCTCCACATCATTCTATTCCATCTTTAAGCACTTAAACTATTTTCATCCCTTCCTTCTTGATGTTTCCTAAGACTATACTGTGGGCTAGAGATGTCTTTTTTATGGAGAACATCGAAAGGGCACTTATTCTCAGCATGTTGGCTAGTTTTGTTGTTGTTGTTGTTTGGTTTTTTTGGTTTTTGGCTTTTTTTTTTTTTTTTTTTTTTTTTTTTTTTTTTTTGGTTTTTTTCGAGACAGGGTTTCTCTGTGTAACCCTGGCTGTCCTGGAACTCACTCTGTAGACCAGGCTAGCCTCGAACTCAGAAATCTGCCTGCCTCTGCCTCCCAAGTGCTGGGATTAAAGGCATGTGCCACCACTGCCCAGCTATGTTGGCTAGTTTTGATTCTCAAATTACCACTGCCAAATACAAGAAGCATCTTTGATCAAGCTGACAGTAGACATATATAAGAAAACAAAGCATGGATATTTTGAAGACAATTTGATGTTCGCATCATGTCCATTTAGCAGAATAACAATGACAGGTTAAATGCTAAGATCTATTCCATTTACAACATAGGCATTTGACCATGTTGACTAGACTAGCTCTGAACTCTTTTCAATAACAATCAAAAAATGGCTATTTACCCCATAGCACAATAGCCATTATTGACCAGTGAGCATATCTTTTAAGGCTGGTTGAAGTATAGATCAGAGGGTCCACACAGAGTAAGTGTGGATGACAATATCCTAGTAACAGACTTCATCACACTGTGACAGCTATTCAGCAGAAAGGCATAGTCTGGACCACTCCCAGCTTGCTTTCTTCATGTCCCACCACAAGTGTATAAGGATGTCTTTAGCAATAGGGTCTTACCAACTACGTATTGTGGGCAACTGACAACAGTGAAAATTGCCTGTATTATTTGGATCCTCAGGAATTTTCAAGGCAACAACTCCTAGGGAGGTTTCCCAACATTAGTAATGGAGATTTTTTTCCATTTTTTATTGGATATTTTATTTACATTTCAGATGTTATCCCCTTACCCCATTTCCCCACCTGCCAAGGAACCCCCTATCCCATCATTTTATTTAACAACCTATGACTTCTACAAGCAATATTTTCTACCTATGCAAGGTACCTTGACTAATATATTAGTAAGCTTTGAAACTGAGATTCCATAAGGCATTTTCATATATTCTTGTTTTGATTCATTATATTCTTCATCTAACCATCCCATCTTTGCTTATACCAAACACCTCAGTCTTATATTCATTCTCTCCACTTCCACATTATGTGTTCTGGAATGTCTCTTTCCTTAAGGTGTCCTTTTCTTGTTCTCCTTCTAATGGCCTCTTTCTAGCATTCTTTCCTTTATATGAACTTCAATTTAAACACACTAAGATTGTATCTAGGATACTCATATGACAGAAGACATATACTATTTTTCTATCTATGCCTAGGTTACCTCATTAAGTATATTTTCCAGTTCAATCTACTTTCCTAAGAAGTTCATGCTTTTATTTTTATAATTGAATGACATTTCATTGTGTACACATCATCACAATTTCATTATCTATTTTTCAGTTGATGGGCACAGAGGCTGAACCTGTTTTCTAGCTATTGTGAGTAGAGTTGTAATGAGTACAGATGTTTAACTACCTGTTAGTAGTATATTCTTAAGTACATAGGAGTATACATCTAACTACATAGTAGCATACACCTAAATGTGTAGTATTATACACCTATGTACATAGTAGTGTGCATTTAAGTATACAGTAGTATACATCTAAGTATATAGTATTATACATCTAAGTATGTAGTAGTATATACACCTAAGTACATACTATATACACCTGGATATATAGTAGTATATACCTAAGTAATTTGAGTATAATTATATTGGATAGCTGGGTCTCATGGAAATCTGTTTTCAGTTTTTTGAGTAAAGTCCACAGTGATTTCAATAGTGACTGTGTGAGTGTGCACTCCCACCAGTGTTTCTCTTCTCCAACATTTTCATTTTAAAACTTCTTTTAAAATGTTATAAAATTTCTTTTAAAATTTCGTTATAAAGAAACTTCAAATAAATAAAGGAAATACACCAAAACAAATGATACTCAAATTCTGTACAACTTAGTGAGTTTATATATAGTTAGAATTCATATTCAAAAAGAAGCTGTGAAGCTCCACAGTAAGTGTTACACTTTTAATATCACCTCAATCACCACCAAAACCAAAACTCTATGATAGACTTAGAATTAAAACAACAGTTAGCCATATATTCTCTTTCAATACTTTTGCTAATTACCTGCATCCACTCCTTTTTCATCCCTTCATATTTAGATTTTCTTTCCTTTTCCCAAGGCTTCTGTTTTTTTGTTGTTGTTGTTGTTGTTTGTTTGTTTGTTTGTTTTTGACAATGCCCATTCCACCGGGAGTAAGATGAGCTTTCAACATAGTTTTTGTATTATTTCCCTGATGGCTAATAATGTTAAAAAGTTTAAAAATTGGGGATGAGGCATTTGTTTTTCCCTTTTTTGTAGCATTCTTGGCTTCCATGACACAGGTTTTGCTCCAGTTGTTTGTTGTCTTGATGTTGATTTTTTTTTAATTCTTTGTAGACTCTAGACACACATTTCCTTGATAAAGGTAACTAGCAAAGGTCTTCTCTCATTTTGTAGCCTGCATCTTCATAATCCTCATATAACTAATGAGTTCCATTGGTTCATAAAAAACTTTTAATTTAGCAAAGTCCTTCATGTCCATTTTTGGCCTTGTTTTCAGAGTGGGATGATTCCTATTGAAGAAGTGCTTATATGTGCCACTATACTGCTTTTTCCTTTAGCAGTTTCATAGTTTTTGAGGCTTCTGTTGAGGTTCTTGATCCACTTTTGATTGGTGTGTGTGTGTGTGTGTGTGTGTGTGTGTGTGTGTGTGTGTTTGTCTGTCTGTCTGTGTGTCTGTCTGTGTCAGTATGTTTGCAGTATGAGTGATTAAGATCTAAACTCACTCTTCTACATGTAGCATTGCAGTTTCCAAAGCACCATTTACTGAAGATCTTACCTTTCCCAAAAGTATATTTTTGTCATTTTGTCAAGTATAAGGAGCCTACAGTTGTGTTAACATATGTCTTGGTTTTCTATTCCATTAATCTCTATGTCTTTTTGTAACAGTGTAATATTTTTAATTACTATATCTGTGTAGTATAACCTGAAATAAGGAACTTTTTTTCCAAAATTGGTTTGACTATCTGAGGGATTTATTTTTGCTTTCATATGAATTCATTATTAAGTTTGTTCTTTTAAATTTTCATACATGTATAAATTACATTCTGATTATTGAAATTGCTCACCCTCTCTAATCTACCTCAGTCTTTATTAACCTCTATTCCCTATAGTTCTCTTTCAAAACATTTATATCAATTTATCTGTGACCCACCAGTATAACCATGATCAGGATCATCTGTGAGACTGTGAGGTTGAACTACTCATTGAAACTAGTAGGGACCTCAGAAAGTATACAACTGAAGACAGTTGTATACCCAGAATCCTGTCACCCAGAATCCTCCAGTATCTAGCAACTCAGCAGGGATTACTGATGTTGCATGTGTCTCCTCTCCAACCTGTGATTCACCATTGATGAATGTCAGTCTTGTTTCAGTTGATTTTACTTGATGCATTTACTCTGCCATGCTCACAAGCCAGCATTTTACAGCACTTCTCTCTTTATCTTCCAACTCCTACATTCACTCCATTCTCTCTTCTGCAATAATCTCTGAGCATTAGAGATGACTTTATAATGTACCATTTAGGAATAAGTATTTAACCATTTTGTATGAATTTTAAGATTTTTTAATTCTGTGGATAATGACATTAAAATTTTGATTGGGATTGTGTTGGAACTGTACATTGCTTTTGGTAGGAGAGCTGTTTTGTGTTGTTGTTGTTGTTGTTGTTGTTGTTGTTGTTGTTGTTGTTTTAACGTTAATTTCCCTAGTCTTTGAGCAGGAGATTTTCCATCTCTTAGTGTCTACCACACCCTTTTGAGGTTTTCATTGTAGAGGATATATCACCTCTTTCTTGTATTCATTACTTTTCTATTGTTGTGATAAAACACAATGAACAGGGCAACATATAGAAGAAATCCTTTGTTTGGGGCTCACAGCTAAAGAGATAAAGGTATGTCATTACTATGGCTGGAAGTATGACACCATTCAAGTAGGCACAGTATTGGAGCAGCAATTGAGATCTGACACATTAATCCATAAATAGGAAGCAGAGAGATCTTACAAAATGGTGCCAGCTTTTTTGGAACCTTACATCTCACCTCCAGTGATATATTTCCTCCAGCAAGTCCACAGCTCCTAATCTTCCCAAAAGATCCACCAATTGGAGGCCAAATATTCAAATGCCTGAAATTTATAGGGGACATCTCTTTCAAACAAGCAAACTGTGGTATGCTTCTACTGGGGCATTTTCTTGAGGCATCTGTAAACAGACTTATTTCTCTGACTTGTTTCTCAATTTGTCATTGGTAGATAAGAAAGCTATTAATGCTTGTATGTTAATTATATATCTTGTCCCTTTGATAAAATCTTAATCAGATCCAAGTGTTTTCTGGTAAACTCTTTCAGGACTCTTATTGATAGGATTATATTATCTAAAAGTAAAGGTACTTTGACATGCACAATATTATATATTACAAATCATATATCTTATATCATATATTATGTATCCCTTCCTCTTTCTGTGTGTCTATGTATAGTGGAGGAGTACATGTATGACCAAGTATGCAGATGGAGACCAAAGAAGAACTTCTACCATGTGGATTTAAGACATTAGGTTTAGCTGCAATCACCTTTTCCTCTTGAGCCATTTCACTACCCTTTGATGTGTCCCTCAACTTGGTTAGAAAGCATTTAATTGAGAAGTTTTTAGTAGATGTTCATCATAGACTTTAGTCTACACTTTTCTTTTTTGTTAATTTTTGACTGATTTTGTATCAAAGTAATGCTTTAGAAAAATACTTTGGTTGTGTGCTTTTTTCCCTATTACTGTTTCTTTTTATTTTTTTATTTTTTTTTTTTTGTTTGAGAGAGGATTTCTCTGTATAGCCCTGGCTGTTCTGGAAATCAGTCTGTAGACCAGGCTGGCCTCAGAAATCTGCCTGCTATTTCCTCCCAAGAGCTAGGATTAAAGGCATGCTCCACCACTGCCTGGCCTTTCCCTTCTTTTATGAAATAGTTTGAGAACCTTGTACTCTGAATGAATGTCTGGAAAAATTCACCTGAGAATGAACATTTTTTTAGTTAGATCAATATTTATATTTTGAAGAAAATAACTCTCTTTCATCACCTGTTTATATGTGTTTTCTTATTACTGCTGTCTCCTTTTTCTCTAATTACTAGACCAATGTCATTGATATCTTTCCAGCTACAAAGTTTGGTCTTTGCTTTGTTCTTTTTCCAAATTCCCTAGGTGAATCATTAACTATTATATTAGAAATCTCTGATTTCTTAATGTAGGTACTTTGAGCTTTGAATGTTCCTCTTAGGGCTGTTTTCATTTTATCCTACAGGTTAGATAATGTTTTATTTTCATCTTCATGTGACTGTAGGAGTCTTTTTTTCTTGATTTCTTCATCATTCAGTTGTGAGTTGTTAAATCTCCATGAGTTTGTTTGCATTCTTGACTTTCTCTTTTCATTTATTTGTAGTCATTTCATTGTTGTTGAGTAGAATATAAGAAATTATTTCAACTTATATTGATTAAGACTTCCTTTGTTTTCTAGTATCTATTTACTTGAGTGATAGTTCCGTAGGCTGCTCAGAACAATGTGTTTTCTGAAGTATTTATATTTGCTGTTCTATAGATGTCTGTTAAGCCAGTTTTATCTGGGACATCATTTCATTTTGTTTACTTTTTAATGAGATGAGGTGTCAACCATTCAGAGAGAGACTACTGTTTATGACTTTATATCTACTAGTATTTTCTGTGTAGAACTGGGTGAACCTGTGATTAGAATTGCATTGCCCTCTCAATGTATTATTCCTTTAATCAATACAAAGCAACATTTATACTTCCTCAACAGATTTCGGTTCAAGTCTGTTTAATGAGATTAAATCACCAACATTTACTTGCTTTCTAGTTCCATTTGTCTGGAACACTTTGATTGATCATGTCATTATAAGGTCCCATCTATCTTTAATGATAACATACAACAAATATATACTTCTCACTTTATGATGCAATCTCCTAGCCTGTGTCTTTTGAGAAAGGAATTTATATTAATATGCAATTATCATTGAAAAGTATCTATTAATTCCTGACATTTTGCCAAGATACACAAGCTGTTCTTTTATTTCTTATTTAACTGTTGGTCTAGTTTGGTTAATGATTTTGCTGATAAAATACTCTTATCAGAAGCAACTGGGAAGCAGGAAGTGCTTATCTGACTTACACTATCAGGTCAACAATCTACCTACAGGAGAAGTCAGGGCAGTATCTCGAGAAAGAACTGAAGAGAAACCAGTTTAAAAATCAATTTAGTAATTTAATCACTGTCTCACAGTCAGTTTTCTCATCCAGAGCAGGTCAACATGTTTATGCTCTGGGCCCTACCACCTCAATGATCAATCAGGACAATCACTCGAATGCACAGCCACAGGCAAATCTGATGGGACCAATTTCTTAACTGAAATTCTAATGTAACACTGGGATGTATCAAGTTGATTGCTGAAACTAGCTCATGCTGTTGTGGTTTTACAGATAAAATTGTTTTTCTCAATTCTATTTTGTAGACCAGACTAGATGGCCATTAATTCATTTCACATACTATTAAATATGTTAAGTTTTTAATAAAAAAAAATTTCTGTTTTGCAAAGGACACTGTCAATAGAACAAAATGGCAACCAACAGATTGGGAAAAGATCTTTATCAATCCTGTATCCAATAGAGAGCTAATATCCAATATATACAAGGAACTGAAGAAATTAGACTCCAGACAACCAAATATCCCTATTAAAAATGGGGTACAGAACTAAACAAATAATTCTCAAATGAGGAAACTCAAATGGCTGAGAAGCACCTAAAGAAATGTTCAACATTCTTAGCCATTAGGGAAATGCAAATCAAAACAACCCTGAGATTTCAGCTCACACCAGTCAGAATGGCTAAGACCAAAACTTAGGTGATAGTAGATGCTGTCAAGGATGTGGAGACAGAGGAACACTCCTCCATTGTTGGTGGGATTGCAAGATGGTACAACCACTCTGGAAATCAAACTGGTGGTTCCTCAGAAAATTGGACATATCATTACCTGAGGACCCAGCTATATCACTCCTGGGCATATATCCAGAAGATGCTCCAACATATAACAAGGACACATGCTCCACCATGTTCATAGCAGCCTTATTTATAATAGCCAGAAGCTGGAAAGAACCCAGATGTCCTTCAACAGAGGAATGGATACAAAAACATGTGGTACATTTACACAGTGGAGTATTACTCAGCTATTAAAAACAATGAATTAGAGAAATTCTTAGGTAAATGCATGGAACTAGAAAATAGCATTCTGAGTGAGGTAACCCAATCACAAAAGAACACACATGGTATTCACTCACCGATAATTGGATATTAGCCCAGAAGCTTGAAATACCCAAGATTCAACTCACAGACCACAAAAACTTCATGAAGAAGGAAGACCAAGTGTGGGTGCTTCGGTCCTTCTTAGAAGGAGTAAAAAAATACTCAAGGGAGCAAATATGGAGACAAAGTGTGGGACAGAAACTGAAGGAGGGACCGTCTGGAGACCATTCCACCTGGGTATCCTTCCCAGGTGCAGTCACCAAAGGTAGAAGCTGATGTGGATGTCAGGAAGTGCATGCTGACAGGAGCCTGAAATAGCTGTGTCCTTAGAGGTCTGCCAGAGTCTGACATATTCAGAGGCTGATGCTCACAGCTAACCATTGAACTGATCATGGGGTTCCCAATGGAGGAGTTAGAGAGAAGACTGAAGGAGCTGAAAGGGTTTGCCACTCCATGAGGAGAACAACAATACCAACCAACCAGAGCTCCCAGAGTCCAAACCACCAGCCTGGGAGCACATAGGGAGGGAACCATGGCTCCATCTGTATATGTAGGGGAGATGGCCTTGTCGGGCATAGGTGGGAAAGGAGATGTTTGGTCCCATGAAGGCTGGACGCTGAGTGTGGAGGAATTCGAGAGTGGAGAGGTGGGAATTGGGGAGTAGATGGGGGCACATCCTCATAGAAGCAGGAAGAGGGGAGATGGGATAGGAGGTTCCTGGGAAGGGGGAGAAATGGGGTAAGGGGATAACATCTGAAATGTAAATAAAATATCCAAAAAAATTAAAATAAAAATAAAAGAAATTTTTTATTTTTCCTTCAGTCATGACAAGGCACTGCTAGGTATAGTACTCTGACTTGTCAGTGGTTTTACTTTTTAGAACTTAAAATGCATATTTCAGTGTTCCTGCCTTTTAAAAATTGTTGTAAGTCTGTTATTCTGAGAGCCTTCCTTTATATTTGGTTAATGATTCTCTCTTAGTGATTTCAATGACTTTCTTTGTTTTCACAGTCATGAGAAGGTAGAGAATAGTATGTAGGCCATTACTTTTTTGCCTTCACCTAGATCTTTCCTCCATTATACTTCTCAGGATCCCCTGAGTAAGGAATGGTGCCACCCACAATGTACATCATCCTTCTACATCATCAATTAACAATTAGGACAATTTTAAAAGATGTATCACAGGCCAATATTATCTACATGATTCTTCCTTTAAAACTGTCTTCTAGGGTATCTATGGATTTATCAGTTACCTTCTACTTTTTGTCTTTAAGATATTTTCTTTATTATTATCTGGAGGTATGTATTAGTGTCTATGTGGGATACAAACATGTCAAGAACATCAGTGAGGATCTGAGGGCAACTTTGAAAATCAATCATTTCCTTGTAATTTATGCAGGTTACAGAGACTGAGATCTGATCATGAGGCTTATATGATAAGCACTTTTATACATTGAGCCTTAAACAATCCCACTATTCCCTTTTGTAAATCTATTTATCTCATTTACAATTTTGTATTTGTGCTAATTTCTATTTTCATTGTTCAATAAAGTTGCTCTTATATCTTTCTCTTGAAAATGATACTATTAGGAGATGGAGAGATCACTCAGTGATCAGTAGCACTTGCTGCTTTTTAGAGGATAGGGACTGTTATCCAGCACTCACACCCTGAGTGGTTCACAACTTTCTATAACTCCAGTTGCAGAGTAACTGATAACCTCTTTATTCCTTTGCAAGTATATCACACATAATTGCAATCTCACTAACAACACATAACATATACAAAAAAAAAAGTAGAAAAATTCATATAAATGATTTCATTTTCAACTTTCTGGGTTTCCACTTTCTCAAATCACCAGTATATAATTGTAAAATGAGGATTCCTTTCATTGATCTTCCATATAACTGGTTAAAAATTAATGTTTTTGAGTTCACTCAATATCTCTATGATCTGTCTTTGTATGAAATGTCTTTAAATATCATTTAATTCTTTGAAATTCATACACATTAAAAATGTTTTTTTATCACATTCATTCCTTCCTTATTCTCTCATCCTCATTCATTCATGACACCAACTTTGTATTAGTCATTTTTTAAAGTTTATTTTTAATTTATATCAGGTGTCTTTTATCGTATGTTAATCTGTAACCATAATGCAACTTAAAGATTTACATCAAATCTTCTGGCACTGTAGTTACAGAAGATTGTTAGTCACCAATGGTACTGGGAATTAACAAGCTTCTGGAAGCATGCAAGTCTGCTTAATTATGACCATCTCTCAGTCCTATCACTTTTGTAAAACCAACTTCATTAAGTGGCTATACAGTTTTGCTGTATGAATATCCAGTGTAGATGGGTAAACACTTTAAAAACACATCTCTTCAGGAAGCTGTCAATCACTGTATGTTCATCAAGGTGGCCCATCATTGAAAACTCTACTGCTCTTGGACTCGTTCTGTCTTAAACTTGCACAGACTGGCCAATAATGTCAATTGTGTTCATTGCCAGGCATAAAGTGTCCAGACAAAATTGTTTTAGTAATGTCATACACACCTCTGCTTAATATGTACCATGCCCCATCCAAAATGAGTCCCTGAACTTGGAGAAAAGTTTTAATCATAAAGCCCATTTAGGACACATTAAAAGTCTCTTATTATCTCTACCTTTAAGGCTGGGCATTGATTAATCCTGTTCTACATGGTAACTTTTCTTTGATGGATCAAAGTTAAAAACTGATAATGAATCATTATGAGTGGTTCTGAAGTAAATTTTTTAACAATTATGTTCTATCAGTGGTCCTATACCAAAAGGGTGTAGGAGTCTTTCTCATCTAGCAGTCATCAACGGCAAATAGATCTTCAATCAGGAGTGGGGCTTCAAGACACCCTCCCCTTCTATCCTGTAATATTAGCAGGATTTATGCTATGCAGTTTTTTCTGTAGAAACATTGATGATATGAGCAATTTGCATAACAGCCAACTCATGTTTAGAGGACAATAGTCACAGAGAACAATTTCAAAGCACTCCACACATTTAGCACACACATTTAGCTTTTACTTTCTACTTCCTTTTCCATGATATTTCCTGATTCTTGAGTATAGGATGATAGAAATTATGTCAATGACTGAGCACTCACAGTAATGCTGCACATTTGATCACTTATGAGTCTCAACATTACCTAATGCCAGCTCCAAAAAATAATTTCAAACAAAGGTAAAAAACAGCACAAATCGATGGGTATAAATACAAATATTTAGAAGGTAGTTTAACAATATGAGAATTTAGCAAAATGAGAGTAGGAACCATAGTTAGAACTATGACATCTCCAGCCATGGGTTTGTGGCCAGGTTTATAGTACCAGATATGAATTCCCTCCGAAGGATCAAGCCTCAAATCCAATCAAATATCACTTAAGTTACCCCATAAGAATTGTGCCATTATTGCATTACTAGGCATATCTAGTGTGGCACATCTGTATTGTAGCATGTGAGATTAATACAGGATAAGAGCATTATGGGCAAAATCAGGGACTGAACATTGAAAAATAAGAAATGAAAAGGACACCCTCATAGGGAATTGCAGACATAAGTGTACTGAGTAGAGAGACTCAGTTCAGATTCCTCTTCCTCTTATTTCCCCACATGGCAGTGCCCTATATATTTCTCATAATCAACAGATCTTCCTCCAATAAATAGCTAAGGTCATTCTAAAACCTCACAAGCATCTCTCTCTCTCTCTCTCTCTCTCTCTCTCCTCTCTCTCTCTCTCTCCTCCACACACACACACACACACACACATACACACAAAGGTGCCCTATTACCCTCACTTACTTTGTTGGTGTGATTATTAATGATGCCATAGAGCCTTGATTCATACCTCCATTACATTTTGGTCAATAGGTTGCTGTATTGATGGGAATCTTTCTTTCCAACACCATATAAAATATGGTTCTCTCATTTCTGTCATCAAATCTTTCTGTCTTCCTAGTACACTTCAACAGAAAGCAGTTATTTACAGGAATCACCTCTAGACTCCTGTATTTGTGTGAAAAATTCCTCTAGGACATATTCCTGTCCTTGCAACTTGACAGTAGAATATCTCCTCATGGCCTCCATGTTAAGTCTATGTGGTAATGAGTTTGTTAATGAACTTGATTTTATCAGTTCTTTATTTGTGTGTTTGCCCCAAACATCATGTTTAATGGTATAAATAGTTAAATTTTTGTTAGCGAAGCATTCTTCTGCTGCTTTCAGAGAAGTGAAGAAAGTCAAGCAGACCCTGTAATAAGGATATGTAATTGAAACTTTTCTTCTCCTTGTATACAGTTCCATATGGATCATGGTTTGAGCACATCCGTGGCTGGCTGTCCATGAGAGAATCGGACAACTTCCTGGTGCTGTACTATGAAGACATGAAAAAGGTGAGCATCAGTCTTACAGTCACCACACAGTGAAAAACTAGATCCTAGTAATGAGGAATGTTACAGGTAACTGTGATTTTTTTTTTGTTTGTTCTGACATTTTAAAAATTATCTTTTGTTAATTAATTAAATGTAAATGCATTATGATCATATGTACCCTCTTCCTGAGACCTTCCAGATCCTCTATGCCTCCTTAACCACAAAACTTTAAAGTTTTTTCTCAAAAAAAAAACAAACTTGTACAACAATAAGTCTCTCAAATCAAGAAAAACTATATAATAGAATACAATATGGAATAATATGATGGATAGCTGTGTTTCAACATGTCACAAGCTAGAGTCACCTGAAAGGAGGGAAATTTAATTATGAAAATGCCTCCGAAAGATCAGGTTGTGGGAAACTCTGTGAGGCATTTTATAATCATTGATTGAAAGGAGGGGCATCCCCTTGTGGGAGCTGCCATCCTTGTGTTCTTTAACAATACAGGTACATATACCATGGTGAACAAGCCAACAAGCAGCATGTTTCTATTGTCTCAGCATCAGCCCCAGCCACCAGGGTCCTGTCATGTTTAACTTCTTGTCTCGACTTCCTCCAATGGTTAACAATGCTGTATAAGCACAAGCCAAATGATGTGTGATAGAACAAATCTATCACATCGAAGTTAGACAAGTCAAACCAACAAAAGGAAGAGTCTGATTGAAAGAATGATGATCAGCAACCTACTTATTCACTCATTTAGGAATTTCCTGAAAACACTAAACTTCAGACAATGATATAGACACAGAGTATGTGGGAAAAACCCAGCCAAGCTCTGTTCATGCTGCTTTAGTCTCCGAGCATTCATATCTCTTGGTGCTCTCAATTTCCTCTTGCTTTTATAGTCTTGCCTTCTCTTCTTCTGCAGGTTTCCTTGAGCTCTGGGTGGAGGGCTTTGATGGAGACATCCATATAGGGTGTCTCACTCTTTATAATGTGTGGCTGTACGTTTCTATATTTGTCCCCATCTGCTGCAAGAGGAAGTTTCTCTGATAATGTGTAAACAAGGTTCTGTTCTATGCATATAGCAAAATATCATTAGGAGTCATTTTACAATTTTTTTTTTAAAGAGCATTATTTGGTTTTACCTTAAGACTTGTGCTATCTAGTCTTGGTCCTTGATTATACAAGTAGTTTAGGATATAGGCTCCATCTCATGAAATGGGATTTAGGTCAAATCAGTTATTGGTTTGTTATTCACATAAAGCTTTGAGACACCACTGATCTAACTTACCTCACAAGTAGTACACCACTATAGATAGAAGGATTTCTGTATAGTTTGGTTTTTATATTTCTCTTTGTGGAGCATTTAAAGTGCCTTTCTGTCTTAAAGAAATAGGATGTAAGAGTGGAGGTTCTCTGTAGGGACCAACTTGACATCTTCACATTCAGTAATTTGTATAGGTGTTTTTTGCAATGAGAGCTTGTTGTCAGTTTGTGGAGAGCAACTTACAGTCTTTGCAACAGTCTGGGCTTATTGAGAATGATTCCCATGGAGTCCATTTGCCCAAAAACTGAATTAGATGTAACCCAATCCTAGTACTGGAATCAATCTTTCTTTCTTTCTTTCTTTCTTTCTTTCTTTCTTTTCTTTCTTTCTTTCTTTCTTTCTTTCTTTCTTTCCTTTCTTCTCTTCCTTCCTTCCTTCCTTCCTTCCTTCCTTCCTTCCTTCTTTCTTTCTTTTCTTTCTTTCTTTCTTTCCTCCTTCCTTTCTTTCTCTCTTTTTTTTTCATTCTTCTGATCTTTGTGACAAGGGATGTTGGTGATTTCACTCTGACCACCTTTATATACACATAAATTTTAGGAAGTTTCCACTGTACTAGGTTTCAATACTACCTCTCAAATATGTCTTAATGTTACCTGTATTTCCCTGTACTCTTTTCCACAACACCCTGTCCCTTCCCCTCTCCCACTTGTTTCCCCATCCTAATCCTTGCACATCCATTCATAATTTATTGTGTACATTTAATGTTTTGATTACTATGTGCTCAGGGGACTTTCTTTTCTGGTCCAATCTACTTGATGTTCTGTATTCTTCATGAACTTCGATAAGCATCTCTTTCTTCAGGTTAGTATATTTTTTCTAAGATTTTGTTGAAAATATTTTCTATGCCTTTGACATGGGTTTCCTTTTCTTCTTCTATCCCTATTATTCATACATCTGGTGTTTTCAAAGTAGTGACCTAGATTTCCTGGATATTATATGCCATGAGTTTTAAATATATAATATTTTATTTAATGTATTTATTTCTTTTACCATGTCTACAATACAAAGGTCTCCATTCTGTCTATCTACTTGTTGGTGAAGAATGCCTCTGAGTTACCTGTTTGAGTTCCCGAAATTTTCATATTGAGATTTTCTCAGTTTGGATTTTCTATGTTGATTCTATTTCTACTCAGGTGGAAATCAGTTTAATTCATTTCTTTCACTGTTTCTTTGTGTTTTCATAGATTCCTTTAAGGGATGTATTCATTTCCTTTTAAAAGGCCACTATTATATTCATAAAAGCTGTTTTAAAGATTTACTCTTGTGCTTCAGCTTTGCTGAAATATCCTGGGCATGCTGCGTTATGATTGCTGGGCTCTAGTAGAGATATATGGTCCTGGTTGTTATTGATTGTGTCTTTACACTGACATTTAGGCATCTTAGATTAGGAATATAATAATTCTAGGTGCTGATATCTGGTCTTGTCTGTATTGGGTGGGAGTTTTGTGCACTGGCTTCTGTTTCACTTTGGTTATTAGGAGAATGAGGTGGCTCTATGTAGCCTGTAGGAACTACATTAGGGTACCAGGTAAGGTGTGTTTATGGTTTGTAGGATCTGAGAGTTAGTAATGAAGATGGACTGGACTCAGTAGATGGACAATACAAGAGGGAAGAAAGCAGGGTGTTCAACCAGGATCTGCTTAGTCAGTCTTCTGGGGATGGGGCCATATAGTGAGGAGAGGCCACAGAAGAAGGTTTGATAAAGAGGTGGGGATGGCACGCAGGGATTGGATTTAAAGAATGGAAGAGAGATGAAGATCTATAGATGTAACCTAATTGCTTCCCTTGTCATAACAGACTTTGGATTCCTCAGGAGTACACTCTGGAGTTGGAGGCTGAGGCAAAGCAATTCACCCTCCCCAACCCCCACCAAACTTTGGTGTTCTTTGCAGAGATAAGAATGAGACTGGGTGTTTGGACTTTGAGACATGTTGGAAAAAGTGAAGATCAATCTGCAGATAGCCTACCTGTTTCCATGACCAGAGTGGACAGCGAGTTCCCAGGGAGTAATGAACTTTGGGGTTGAGATAATACAGTGAGTTGAGCAAGCAATATTTGAAGGGAAAGATCTTTGGATCCACTAAAGAAGGGAAGTGCTGCCACAAGTTTTATGCTACAGAGCTAAGGATGAAACTTGGGCATAGGATCTGGAAAATCAGGGGAAAGTTGAAGGTCTGTTGTCAGCCTACCTGCTTCCATAAAGGGATTGAGAAAAGTAATTAATAATTAAAAATTAAAGTGCAACCAAACAAAACAAAAAAAGGTGAAATTATTAAAAAACTAATTTGACCTCTTACTGTTATCTCTCAGGAAGCAGAAAGTTTAATTACATGCATGTATTAAGGTGAGTTCTAGGTTAAGGGTCTAGCAATACAATAGAAGCAAATAGTCAAGAAACAAACAATACAATAAACACAAATAGTCAAAGAAAAAGCAAGACATTAAGCCCAATTTCATGAGCACTCCCATGATCATTTTTTTCCAAGGGCTTATCAGGATGGCCAGGAAGTAGGCTTATCTGAGCCTACTTCCCTGATCTAGCCCAAGGTCATTTTCATGTCTAAAACCTACTTCCTTGTTCTAGACTAAAATTTAGATTCCTTTCTGAAATTACTTCTTTGTTCTAACCTAATATTTAGGTTCCTGCCTGAGATTACTTCTTTGTTCTAGCCTATGATTTAGATTCCTATCTGAAATTACTTTTTGTTCTAGCCTAATGTCAGATTTCTGCCTGAAGCCTACTACCTTGTCCTTGGCCAATGTCATATTCCTGCCAGGCAGCCCATTTCCTTGTCCTTGGCCCTTGTCAGATTCTTGCCAAGCAGCCCCAAAGGCTCTCCACCTTTCCCCCTTTTTTATTTCATTAACAAGACTGAGCCTGTCTTAGGTCGTTCTGATAAGAATGCCTTCCTTACCTGTCATGGAATATGCATTACCCAAAGTAATACATTTCTGTCTTAAGTTGGTAAGGCTCTGTGGAGAATATACCCATCCTTGGCTTGCCAGCCTATTAATTTAATAACTCTGTCTGGGGTACATTTTCAAGTTCAAGCTATGTATTTGGCTGTCAACATGTTGATGTTGTTAAAGAAAAGCTTTAACACAATGAGCAGGAATAAAAGTATTCCCAGAACAAAAAAGGCTAGCATGATCAAGCTACATATGCCATATTTGAAGCTTGACCAAAATAGAAATGCTGACCTCAGGCCATGGATAATTTTATCTGCAGTATCTACCACATCAGTGCTCAGCAGAGCAGCATTCTTGAAATTCATAAGCTCCCTATGTATCATTAAAATCCAGAGAGGTTTTAGAATTATGCCAAATACATTGAAAGTATCTTTAAACTTCTTCTTAATTATAATGACTACCAATGTAAATTTTAGAACTAACATGAATCCAATGGTATTTCACATGATACTCAAGATGGCTCCTTATCCTTAAATTCTAAACCTCCCTCCAATCATTTGAACAGGATAAAGAGCATCAATCCATTCTCCAAATGTCTATCTAAATCCTCTTGTATATTCAACACATTTGTAACATTTTTTGCAAAATGAGAAACAAAAGTAACTGTCTTAACTTCTTGTGTCACAGCAATTGCAGAAGCAGTGGTGCTATCAATTAATATAATTAAAGCTGTTATACCAGCAATAATCAAGCCCAAGCCCTCTTGCTTCTGCTAAAAGTCTGACTCATTTCTTCCAGTACTTGCAAGCTATTTTTAGAATACCAAGGTTCTGTGATACTCAGGGCACTAAAACAAAATCTAGATGATAGACCTTCGTAACTGACATACCAGATTTCATAGCACAAACACAATTAGAAGGTGTACAATCAATACAACTTACATTTAATACTATAGAAGAAACAAAAGTAGTTTTAACTTGACAATTTAAAGAGTCTTAACACATGTGCTAACACCTGTTTGAAATCCAGATCCTGCCCCAACTTTATCTCTTGCTAACATAACATCATAGAGAACTGCAGCTAATTTCCATATATGTCTCTGAAAATATCCAAAACCAGGACTTCCAAATGAAGACTGTTATTTCCAATATTGGATTGATTTCTAGACCAGTCCATGATTGAGTCTGAATAACTGGTCACATTTAAGAACAATACAAGTGTTATTGTAACTTCTCTTTTTGATTCTCTGTTCCAGAAGGTCTAAAACTTGAGGCAAGGCAGCTTGTCCCATTAGGGATATAGGTAAGCAATCGTGGGTCAGGAACTTATGTCCAATACAGCTTCCCAGTCACCATTGTCAGGGCACTCAGCAAGCTCACAGATCAGCATCAATCTTTGTCCTGGTATCAGCATGTCTCACCTATCACTCTGGCAGTCACCAAGCTCCTTCAGCATCCTGCAGAAAAACACAAACATGTCCTCTTCTCCATATTTAATACCTGATTGGGATTATGCCTTATGTCAGTAAGTGCATCCTTCCCTTTCATCTATGCATAAGCATGCCTAGTTGTAGAGTGCCATAGACAATCAGCAGAAAGTTCCTTGGTATCCAATTTTTTTAATTGGATATTTTATTTACATTTTAGATGTTATCCTCTTACCCCATTTCTCCCCCTCCCAGGAACCACCTATCCCATCCCCCCTCCTCCTGCTTCTATGACGATGTGCACCTACCCACACCCTCACTCCCAACTCCCCACACTCGAATTCCCCCGCACTTGGCGTCTCTAAAAAAAAGTTAAAATATAAAACAAAAAGAACACGATTTAAATAAATTTGTGATATACAGAGGTATAACTCCCCCTCCCTTTTTTTATGAAGATATTGTTCTAAAGTTCCATGGGCTCATTTCACAGTCTCTTGTCCTTGACAATTACAAGGAATCCTCGTTATATGGGTAATGCTAAATTGCTGCTAAAGAGTCTCAAATGTTCTACTGCCATAGCCAGTTCCATTATTTGTTTGTTTGTTTGTTTGTTTGTTGTTTTTCTTTTTCTTTTTTTTTATTATTGGGTACTTTATCTACATTTCAGATGATATCTTCTTTCCCCATTCCTCACCCCCAGAAACCACTTAACCCATCTTCCCTCCTCCTATTCCTGTGAGGGTGTGCCCCCACCCACCCACCAACTCCCACCTCACCTCCCTCAAATTTCCTCTCACTGGGGCTCCCATCCTTCAAGGGACCAAGGCCCTCCTCTCCCACTGATGCCCTACAAGTCCATCCTCCTCTACAAATACAGCTAGAGACATAGGTTCCTTCATGTGTGTTCCCAGGCTATCTGTTTTGATCCAGGGAGCTCTGGTTGGTTGGTATTGTAGCTCTCCAAATAGGGCTACAAGCCCCTCCAACTCCTTAAGTCTTCTCTCTAACTCCTCCACTGGGAACCCTGTGGTCAGTTTGATGGATAGCTGTGAGCATCTGCCTCTGTATATGTCAGGCTCTGGTAGTGCCTCTCAGAAGACAGGTATATCAGGCTCCTGTCAGCATGCACTTCTGGACATCCACAACAGTGCTTGCATATGGTGATTGCTTCTGGGAGGGATCTCCAAGTGGGGCAGTCTCTGGATGGTCTCTCCTCCAGTTTCTGCCCCACACATTGCTCATATTTGCTCTTGAGCTGAAGGACTGAAGCACCCACACTTTGGTCTTTCTTTTATCTTGGGCTTCATGTGATCTGTGAGTTACATCTTGGGTCTTGTGAGATTTTGGGCTAATATCCACTTATCAATGAGTGCATACCATGTGTGTTCTTTTGTGTGTAACGTACAACCAAGCAAAACCAAAAGATGAAATTATTCAAAAATAATTTGACCTCTTAGGAAGCAGAAAATTTAAATGTTAAAAAAAAAAAAAAGCTTTCATCACACTATTTTTCCCATATGTAGACTCTTATTTTATCATCGTGAAATTCAGTTTTCCGTAGGAAGGATCAATACTATCTGTCTGCTGCACACTAGTGTGCAGATTCCCATAAGTCACCTTTCTGATCATTTAACACATTCTTTTCCGTTATTTTCATGATTTTTTACCTTCATATGAAATATTAAGTAGAACTGTGATAAATATGCAAAAATCATTTTTAAACCAATAAAACCTCATGGCCCCAGGGGAGTGCTAGGATTCAAAGCACAATTTTTGCTGTTCTAAGATTTTGCATGGTAATGACTATTTCCTAGGATTAAAATAATTGTGGTAGTACACAGATATTCTTGCAACAATTGGAGATCTGAGATAGAAAAAATTATAATTTTGATGCCCACCTGAACTGGAACTTGAGATGCTTACTTAAAACAAAGTCTCTCAGAAGTACAGCAAGTAATAAATATTGAGAATGTTTCTATGAAACTCTTGTAAAGCTGTATTGTTTTCAGTTAGCCTAAGCAAACAGTATTATTTGGCATAAACATTAATCTCTGCTGAGATCTTTGTGTACATTCCTTCATTCGCCTTGATCATTGTCTAGCAGCATTTCTCTAAGTTTCTTTAAATGTCCCAGGGCAGGTTAGATATGGTTGTACATACATTCAACACTAGCACATGAAAGGAAACAGCCAGATAGATAGATCTCTGATCTCTGTGAGCTTGAGGTATACTGGTCTCCATAGCAACCTCTATCGTACAAGACAGAACTCCAGAGTGAGGCCCTGTCTTAAGAAAAACAAAAATCTCAGTATACTTACTAAATGTGTTGGCAAACACCTATAACTACAACACTTCACTATGGAGAATTAGGCAGGAGGGTCAGAAATTCAAGGTCACATCCTTTACAAAGCAAGTTTAAGTTAAACCTTGGTTCTATGAGACCCTATCACTAATATTTTCTTCTCCCTATAAAGAAACCCCAGCTTCTGTCTTTTAGGTAACAAAGATCAGCCACATTGCAATCCCACTCAATATATAAATGTTGTGTGTGAGTCCTTCCTGCCTTTGTTCCATTGCCTTTTCTTACCTAAACCCCTCTCTCATTTGCTGATGCCCTTTCTTCACATCCCTTTTCTCATCCCAAATACACAGATCCCTTCTCTGCATCTGTTCTCTCACAGCTCTCTGTTTTCTGCCCACATTTCTGTTTCTTCTTCTTTTAGAATACAAAGGGAATCATAAAGAAGATCTGTGACTTCCTAGACAAAAAAATAAAGGCCAGATGAGCTGGATCTCGTCCTCAAGTACAGCTCCTTCCAAGTCATGAAAGGAAACGACATGTCCAATTTTAGTCTCATCAACAAAGATGTGATTCCTAATGGCTTGAACCTCGTGAGAAAAGGTAAGGAGATTGTCTAGCTTCAGAATATATAAGAACATGTTAAGGGCTTGTTGTGCCAACGAATTTCTAAAAAATTTTTGGGAATGTATTGTCACTGCTTATCACTGATAGCTTCTTACAGATATTACAGGTAATGGTTTACGGAGAAGATATGGACTTCAGAAACTTTGAAGAGTTGATTTATTCTGGGAGACGATCTTGGGATTGGAGATGGTCATGTTCAATAACATCAATGAAAAAATGAGAAAGTAGCCATGCTTCTATGAGGCTTTGAAAAGTTTCCTGTATCATAATCCTCAACTCTAAAATATAAAAATGTGTAATGCAGTAGACCAAAGATATATCTGAGATAACTATAGAATCACAACATTACATTAACTTCTGGAAAAGATGTTGAGCAGGTCAAGATTGCTGCCCAATAGTATGCCAAGAGTAACCCCAAAAAGGACTAAGACAATTATTCAGGGTTAAAATCTGATGATATTTGCCAATATATGTTTAGATTACTTTAGGTTCATGATCCCTCTCTGCTTTCTAAATTGTTTCTCATGGAAGGGGAATTTCAGTCCTCTCTATTTCTGTGCTGCCTCTCTATGCTGGGAGCAGATTTTGTGTGTGGTTTCATAGCTGTGCAGTTAAACAGTGATTTTTCCAGAATGAATCAGATCTTGAGCATTTCCCAGACCTGATTAGGTAATGATAGGTGAGATGAAACTCAGAGTAGAAGAAAAAAAGATGTCAAGAATCAGATATTTAGACTCCTGTCAGCTTGTACTTCTGGGCGGGAATCCACAACAGTGTTTGCATATGGTAATTGCATCTGGAGGGAACTCCAGGTGGGGCAGTCTCTGGATGGTTCCTCCCCAGTTTCTGCCCCACATCTATTTATTGCTAGACTCTCAAACTAGAACTGATCTTAATACATGCATGTAATTAAAATGGTATAAAAGCAAAAAAAAAAAAGAAAAGAAAAAAAAAGGAGGGAGGATGGGATTAGGGGTTATAGGGAGGAGAAATAGTGAGAGGGGAAGACATCTGAAATGTAAATAAATAAAATATTCAATAAAAAAGATTCAGATATTTAACAATGACTAAAAGCATTGGTAAAATGAAGGAAGTAAAGACTTGTGAGTTTAATTTTCTTTTACCCATAATTTAAATGATTCAGCCTTTATCTTCAGTCCTCCTCTCCAGTGTGTGAGATTAGAATACTAACAAATTAAGGATATCAGAAGTTTTCATGGGTAAAATGAAGTCAAAGTAATTATCAGATTGCATTTAATCTTATACTCTTAGTATCTTCATAATAGGAAATTTTGACCCCAATTTAAACATAATGATATGTCACCACTCATCATAAGAAAATGGGTATCGATTCACTAAAGATCAAGGCCTCTGGAAGAATACACTGCTGTTGCCAGATGCCCTCAGACTCCTGCAGTCCAGACTCTGGAGACATATTTCTCTGCACTAGAACTGAAGATCTCACCTGAGAGAAGTGGTCTGTTTTAGATTTCCTGAAATGGTTCAGAATTTGCCAGGTAAAACAGTATATGAACATAAAAGTTATTAAATACCTAAAGGAACAGAGACGCTCTGTTAATAGCAAAGGGATAAGGAAACTGACCAGCAAAAGCTTTAGCAGAGACACATCAGAGCAGATAGAATAGAATTTAAGACAAAATTCCATGAGGACAATTGTTGTTTCTACTTGTCCAGGAAGATTCTTCCAGGATGAGAACATACTTGGATTAAATCTCTTCCAAATACACATACTATTTGTCATGTAGCATAGATGATAGGAAGAATACATGCATGCATACATACATGCATGCATATGTACATAAGAACAGTACATACATACATAAGAAAAGTAATTATAATATAGTTCTGTGAAAATATTTGATCAGACTTCATAAGTCTTTTTGTAATTTAAGTATCCTAGTGATTATATGTAGCATATGTTTTTTGCATTTGAAGACAACTTTTATTCTTGGGGATTATTTTTCTTATACTAGTGTGGCACATAGCTAGTAAGCCATGTACCTCTGAAAACCAGGTCAGTGATGTGGGCCACAAACTTCATTACCCACTTGTTTTACTACTTCATCACAGAGGATGATGAAATGGATACGTTTGGAAACAATTTTGAAAAGGAAAAGTATATAAAGATAATATTTGCCTTCTCAATTCCTATATCAGATTGGTGCCATTTTTGAATTATTAAAGTATGAGCAAATTAAAGATTAATTCTAAAACCAATTTTATTATTTATCATTAGATAACCTAATTCACTAAATCATAAAATGTTAAAAAAACTATACTCAGTGGTAGAATTGCCTTAGCCACGAGGAATTCACTAGACCTATTTTCCTATATCCTTTAAATGTTCTTCTTCTTGAGACACAAGTAAAATACCTTTTATTATCTCTGGAGACCTACATTGTCAGCTTTACCTGGGAGACTCTATCACTCAACTTGGTGAGATGATTCTATCTTTTTTTTTTTTTTTTTTTTTTTTTTTTTTTTTTTTTTAGTTTTTCAAGACAGGGTTTCTCTGTATAGCCGAGGCTGTCCTGAAACTCACTGTGTAGATCAGGCTGGCCTCGAACTCAGAAATCTGCCTGTCTCTGCCTCCCAAGTGCTGGGATTAAAGACGTGCGCCACTACTGCCCGGCTGGTGAGATGATTCTTGTTTTAACCTCCAAGCAATAATTTTGCACATGTAATTGTAATTATTGTAATTCCATATTTAGACACTGAAGGAATTGCAGACTAGAGAGATGATCACCCTCATTCAGCCACTGTTTGGTTGACAAGATGATTGTAAAGGCAACACCATAATCAAGGCATGTGCAGGAAATATCTTCTGACAAACCTCAAAAGTCCAGCCTTAAACACTTCACAGTGTACGTTTACTGGACACAGTACTTGGGCCAGTAATCATTTTTACTGGTATCATCAGAAGACATTAATCAGACACAGAAAGGGAAGATGACCTAAGGACAAAAGTAGAAGCCTGCCATCTGCAGGCCAAAAAGAAAAGCCTCCAAAGTTTTCCCAACACCCTGATGTGACACCTGCAGCCTTCAGACCTATGAGGAACTTCCTTATCAACAAGAGTTAAACCACCACACATTAAGGTTACCCTGCCATCTGGCACACAGGTTTTGAGGAGATCTTTAGAAAGAGTAAAAATAAGTGGACATCTATAAGTTACACAGGATTTGATTTAGTTGGACTTAGAACTCAATGTGTGTACCTTCCAAGATGTGGTTTTCTCAGATGACTGATTTCTTATATTAGGAAGACATACTGAATTTGTTGAGGTTCTTGAAGTCCAGCATCTATCTGGTTTGGCTTATGAGGATCCAGGCATGCTGTGGAAAACAATTTAAAAACACATTGTAATAATGGAGAAAATAGGAACCTGAGAGTAGCATTGGCTACTGATAGGTACCGATATTATTAGATGACACACTTATTCATATCAATTAGTGGTATATTATTTGAATATGCTGTATCAGTAGTTTACATTTTTATGAATTCTTTATGTTTTCTTTAATACAGCCCACTGGGTATTAAAATTAACTTATGTGATGATACAGAAAGAAAGTAATGTAATAAAGAAAAGCATGACTTCTATTGTCAATGATTTTGGATTCAAATCCACATCCATCATTATCATGCTTGGTAACATCTCAAAGACTAATTTTTCCTCATCAGCAATATAGGCACACTGCTTACACCTTTCTCATGTATTCATGGATACATGATACTCTGAGTATGGCCTATATGTCTGGAACTCTTTGCAAAATGAACCATGATAGTAATTTAAGAAACACTTTCTTTTTAAACATATTAGATGCATGTTCTGTGTGTATATTCAAAGCAGAAGTGCATGGAACACATCACAGTGACACAGCTGGAAAATAAATCAAGGATGTGTTCTGCTAGATTGTAAATGGAGGAAAGATAGAGAAGTTTACAGTGTCATTAATAAAAAGACAAAGAGAAAGATGTAATTATATAAAAGATATTTGCCATCTGGGTTGAAGAAGGACACAACAGAGAGTGAGAAATTGGACAATTTCTAAAGCTTAAACTGAAGACCCTCTGGAATGAATGGTGAAAACCAATGTATGGTCAGAAGAGACAGTGCTATAAAGGACAGGGGCACAAATTATGCAGATCTTCATGCATCACAAAACGCCATGGCTGAGTGAAACAGAAGTCTTGTGATGTTCTCAGCTGGGAGTGGCTGTGTATATCTCGTGGGAAAATCAAGACAGCTAAAATACTGCTCATAACTGTGTGTATCTGCAGCACTCATGTGAATCCACACACACAAAAGTAAAAACTATTTTACGATATAATTTAAAAGTTGTTTGCATGTTGTGAAGAACTTCTATAAGTAAATACTAAAATATAGACAGAACGATTGAAGTTTGTTTCGATCTTTGAGATGATAAACACTGGTGAATAGGTTAGTGTGATGGAAACAGGTTTGTGGGAAGCAGGAATAATCTGGATATATAAAAAGGTCAAGACAGTGTTGCTCCTGTTAGATTGTCTAGCATATAGTTTGGGAGAGGAAAAGGTGGGGCATAATTTTCAGAGAGGGAGAAGTCTGTGTATATGATTTCAGGGATGTAGAAGGTTTCTACAGAAAATTGTAGTTTGCTCTATTAACTGTGTGGTCTTTATCAAACTGATGGTAAGAGCACATGATGGGAGGAGCTAGAGCAGAGATAAGACCATTATTAATCCACCTATGTATTTGCTTCACATTTTCCAGGCACAACTGGGGACTGGAAGAATCACTTCACAGTAGCCCAAGCTGAAGCCTTCGATAAAGTATTCCAGGAGAAAATGGCTGGTTTCCCTCCAGGGATGTTCCCATGGGAATAAATTTTCAAAATTTTAAAGATTATACGAGCACTGATGTTTATGTTCCTGTTGTTCTATATGTGAATAACTGAATGTGGTCATAGAATAAATCCTGTTGTGGAATTGTGAAGGTGATTTTTTTTAAAACACAGTGTTACTAATACTAGTAGTAGCAACAGTAGTGGTGGTGGAAGTATGTGTACTTTTCTGTTTACAGTGCCTTCGGAGGTGAGAAGAGTGTATTGCTTCCATGGGACCTGAAGTTGCATGTAGTTGTAAACTTACTGCTTTGCATCCTAGGAACTGATCTCAGGTCCTCTGCCTATGCAATACAGTACTACTAAATCTCTCCATCTTTGAGAATCATCTCTTCAGCCTAGAATCATGGAGTCTTGAGTCATCAAATATTTCCTACTTTGATTGCTATTTTGTTGTGTATTATCAGCAAATTCCATTTACTTCATAGAATTCCAACTTGAAAACATTTTATTTTTATTTAAATAAGTCATTTATTTGGGTTTTTGTTTACTGAGATTGGACATGACAAAAGTTTCTAAGTGTGATACTATGGAAATTAAACAAGTATCACTCAGTATTTATGTATTTATCATACTATGCATGAATTCCAGCTTAATTATTTTCTGAAGAAACATGTATGTATATGCTTAAATGGTTTCTTTTTTCTTTCATTTATTTATTTATTCACTTTACATCCAAGTTCCAGCTGCCTCCTTCCTCTCCTCTCAAATCCATACACACAACTTCCTCCCCCCAAGCCCACTCCTATTTTCCTTAAGGAAACTAAGTACCTCCAACTCTGATGGGCAAGTGAGATGTTATGGAAATGTCCTGGAAGCACATCTTTAGAGGAAATAGCTTGATGTAGTTGAGGTAGAATCAAACACTAAGCTGGAATGGAAGGTCCCAGAATCTCAGCATGCCAGAGCAGGAACCTTGTCAGGCCTGTCTTCCTCCTCCTTCATTCTGCAATATATAAACCTTACAAGTAACACATAGCTCTGTAATGGCATTCATATGGAAGGTGTGAGTAGCACAGATCAATTAATGAAGATCATAAAGAAAGACAAGTGTCTTCCTTTGGAGGTTAGTTTGATCATATAATCAAACTAAAATACAAATTTCTATTCATGTGTCTTAAAGGATTATAAATAATAATAAGTCATGAAAATTTTGTACTCAATAGGTGTTATTGGCTGTATATAGACATTTAAATCTCAGCTGGTTCTAGAGCTGTCTCTGTGTACAGAGATATATACATCACCACATATACATGACCTATCCTGCTGATCTTGTTAGTCTCTTTCTTCTAGTCTGTAGGCAAGTTCTTTGGGCTGTCTCTCTTTGTCATCTCTGACATTTATCAATTTGGAGGAACCCGTAGTTTTTCTTTCCTTGTGTAAAGACAGGCATAAACCATTCCCCAGAGGAAGACATGTCTCATTTTTTCCATTGCAATGACAGAATATCCTTAAAATAAACACTCTATTTAGTTTAGCAGTTTTTTCTATATTCCAATGTCTTTTAGCAGCCATGTTTTTTGTTCATTAGCATTTAAAAAATATAAGGTTAATAACACACTATGTAATCTATCTCCTGGGTTTTATTGCCCTCTTTTGCCTGTTAAGCATCGCCTTTAGATACAATTAAATCTCTCTACAATTGCCTGTCCTTTAGGATTATGTGATATTACTGCTCCATGGTTCATCTTATAATATTTTTTTAAAAAATCTATTTCATCTTATTAGAGACATATGTCCAACTGTTGTCCATTTTGATTTATATGGGTATTCCCATAATGGGCATAATTTCTAACAAATGTGTAATATTAAAATCAGCCTTTTCTGAAGCTAAGGCAGTTGTCCATTAAAATCCTGAATATGTGCCAATAGTCTGATGCACATATTTCAGTTTATCAAACTCTGTAAAATGCAACATATACCATTGCCAAATTTCATTTCTTTGGATACCTTTAAGGTTACTTCCTGTAGGTAAGGAGTTTGGTTATATAATGAACAAGTAGGCCAGTGCCTCACAATTTCTTTGGCTTGTAGCCAAGTGATAGAAAATTCTTTCTTTAAGCTGTACTGTTACCATAGTGTTTTTTAAGAATTCTTAAGCTTCTCATAAACTTTCCTATCAATAGCTGGTCAATTTCATTGTTACTTTGTGCCAGACGACCTTAAGACATGTATTGGGTCTGATGTGTGTTATATATAGTGAATGACTTCTATTTCTGATCATTTGTTGTAGTTGAGTAGCCAGTGAAGTCAATTCAGAATCATCCTGAATAAGTTCAGCAGTCTCTATGTGTAAAACAACCCTTTCTGCATATTGAGAGTCAGTTACTATATTAAGAGACTTGAAAATCTGACAGCACGATGAGTATTGTATATAATTCAAATTTTTGAACTGACTTATAAGGACTCTCAGCCAACTTACTTACATCTTCTGATTTATATCTTGTCTTTCTTGATTTATTAGCATCAGTGTAAAATGTAGGGGCTCCAGAAATTAGAATTCTTTTTGTTTATACAAGGGAGAATCCAATTACTTCTTTTTAAGAACTGAAGTCACTTGTTTTTAAATTATCTATTGTTAAACTCACCACAGAAATTACTTCAAGCTCTTTGTGAATATTATCTTGTGCCCATAATGAGGCAGTCTCTGTGTTAGTAAAAGGTACCACAATTTCAGCTGGATCCATTCCAGCTAATTATCAAAGTCTCATTTTTATTCCTTTACTCTCAATTTAGAGATCTTCTCTATGTAGGTTTTAAATACCTTACTCTGTTATGTGCTAAAAGTATCTATTCTAAGATATAATCTCCCTCTGTATGAAAATTCTTGTAGGGAAATGAGTAAAAGGTAAGATAACTAAGATGTAGGCAATTTTTTGGATTAATACAATCTAGATGTGTATCCTGTAGTTTCCTTTCTAGCAGAGCTAATTCCTCAGCCTAGGCTGATAATTTTTGGGGGGTTATTTAAATCTTTATCATCTTGTAAGGTATAAAAATTTATTGTAGTTCTTGAGTAGCCAGAAAACTGGAGGTCTACCCAGTTAATATCTCCCAGTAACTTGTAAAATCTTAAATGTTTTTTATTGGTTTCTTTTGATTTGTACCTTTTTGTAGCCTAACCTTTTTTTACAGTTTTTTTTTATTGGGTTTATTCCTTCTTTGTTCATTTCAAATGCTACCTCTTTCCAGTTCCCACCCCCAGAAACCCCTTATCCACCCTGGCTTTTGTGAGGGTGTTCCCACACCACAACCACACTTCCACCTTCCCCACTGCTCAAATTCCCGACACTGGGGCATCAAGCCTTCACAGCCAAGGGCCTCTCTTCCCATTGATGCCATCAAGGCATCCCTGCTAGATAGCTGCTTGATCAATGGATTCCTCCATGTGTACTCTTGTTTCATGGTTTAGTCTGGGGGAGATCTGGGTCGGGACTGTCAGTTAGATATTATTGTTCTACCTTAAGGTTGCAACTCCTGAATTACTTCATTTCTTTCTATAACCACCTCCATTGGTGACAGCATTAGTGATCCAATGCAGACCCTGTGCTCAGTCCAATGGTTGCTGTGAGCATCCACCTCTTTAGTTGTCAGGCTCTGCAAAACCTCTCATAAGTCAGCTATTCAAGCTCCTGTCAGCATGCACTTCTTGACATCACAATAATGTCTGGGTTTGGTGTACTGTATAGGGAATGGATCCCCAGATGGGGCAGTCTTCGGATGGCCTTCTTCAGTCTCTGCTCCACACTTGGTCTCCATTATTTGGTCCATGAGAATTTGTTCTCTTTCTAGAATGTCTGAAGCACCACACTTTGGTCTTCCTTCTTCTTGAGCTTCATGTGTCTATGAATTGTATCTTGGGTATTCTAAGAATTGCGCTAATAACCAATTTACTAGTGAGTGATCATCCATGTGTGTTGTTTTGTGATGGTTACCTCACTCAAAATGAATTTTCTAGTTTCATCTATTTTCCTAGAATTTCATGGATCATTATTTAATATTGAATAGTACTCTATTATGCAAATGTATCACATTTTCTCTATCCATTCCTCTGTTGAAAATCATCTGGATTGTTTCTCAGCTTGTGGCTATTATAATAAGGCTGCTATGAACATAGTGGAGATGTGCCCTTGTTACATGTTGGAACATCTTTTGCATATATGCCCAGGAATGGTTAGCTGGGTCCTCAGGTAATACTATGTCCAATTTTCTGAGGAACCACCAGACTGATTCTAAGTGGTTGTACCATCTTGCAATCCCACCAACAATGGAGGAGTGCTACTATTTTTCCACATCCTCACCAGCATCTACTGTCACATGAATTTTTGATATTAGCCATTTTGACTGGTGTGATGTGTAATCTCAGGTGGTTTTGATTTGCATTTCCCTGATGACTAAGGATGTTGAAAAATTCTTTAGGTGCTTCTCGGTTATTCTAGCTTCCTCAGTTGAGAATTCTGTTTAGCTCTGTTTCCTATTTTTTCAATAGGGTTATTTGGTCCTCAAGAGTCTAACTTCTTGAGTTCTTTGTATATAATCGATATTAGCCCTCTATTGGATGTAGGATTGGTAAGATCTTTTCCCAATCTTTAGGGTGCCATTTTGTCATATTGACAGTGTCCTTTGTGTTACAGAGTCTTTGCAATTTTATGAGGTCCCATTTGTCAATTCTTGATCTCAGAGGATAAGCCATTGGTGTTCTGTTCAGGAAAATTTCCCCTGTGCCCATGTGTTTGAGGGTCTTCCCCACTTTTCTTTTTTGTTTTGTTTTCAGTGACTCTGCGTTTGAGTTTTGTACAAGGAAATAAGAATGGAAACAATGTGCATTCTCTACATGCTGACTCCAAATTGAGCCAGCACCATTTGTTGAAAATGCTTGTTTTTTTTTAGTATGGATGTTTTAACACCTTTGTCAAGATCAAGTACCATAGGTATGGGTTTCATTTCTGGGTCTTCAAGTCTATTCCATTAATCTACTGGCATGTCTGAATTAATTATAAATCAAATAATGAATAACACAAAAAGAGAAATGCAAAGAACATACGCCAAAGCCTATAGCTCCATGAAATTGGAAAATCTAGATAAAATGGACCAATTTTCTGACAATACCAAGTGCCAAAGTTAAATCAGGATCAGATAAGCATCTAAACATCCCATAACCCAAAAGAAATAGAAGCAGTTATTAAAGTCTCCCAACCAACAAAAAAAAAGCCCAAGACCAGATGGGTTTAGTGCAGGAATTCAATCAGACTTTCAAAGAAGACCTAACACCAATACATTTCAAACTGTTCCTACAAATAGAAACAAAGGAGGACTACTCAATTTTCTGTGAAGAAAGAATTGTGCTTTATACCTAAACCAAACAAAGACCCAACAAAGAAAGAAAACTTCAGACCAATTTCCTTATGAACGATCAATGCAAAAATAGTCAAAAAATTCTTGCAAACCAAATCCACACATCAAAATGATCAGTACCACTAATCAAGTAGGCTTATCCCAGGGATGCAAGGACGGTTCAATTTTAAGAAATCCATCAAATAATCCACACATAAACAAACTTCAAATAAAAAGACACATGATCATTTCATTAGATGCTGAAAGAGCATTTATAAAATTCAAAATCCATTATTTTAAAAGTCTTGGAAACGATCAGGAATTCAAGGTCCATACCTAAATATTAAAAGCAATACAGAAACCTATACCAACATAAACTAAATGGAGAGAACTTGAAGCAATCCCATTAAAATCAGGGCTAGACAAGGCTGCCCACTCTCTCCCTATCTATTCAATATAGAACTTGAAGTTCTAGCTAAACCATTAAACAACACAAGAGGTCAACAGGATATAATTGGAAGGAAAAGTCAAAATATCATACTTGCAGATGAATGATAGTTACTTAAGTGACCCAAAAATTCCACCAGAGAACACTAAACCTATAAACAACTTCACAAAGTGGCTGATATAAAATAATCAAAAAATCAGTAGCCTTCCTATAGTCAAAGGATAAACAGGCTAGAAAGAAATTAGGGAAATGACACCCTCACAATAGTCACAGGTAATAAAGATACTTGTGTGAATCTAGCAAGCAAGTGAATGATCTGTGATGGAAAAACTTCAAGTTCCTAAGAAAGAAATTGAAGATGATCTCAGAAGATGGAAAGATCTATCTCCTTGCTCATGAATTAGCAGATTATATAGTAGAATGGCCATTTTGCCAAAAACAATCTACAGATTCAATGCAATCCCAATAAAATTCCAACTGAATTCTTCATAGAGTTAGAAAGACAATTCTCAAATTCATTTGGAAATAAGAAAATCCCAGGATAGCAAAAACTATTCTCAACAATAAAAAACTTCTGGAAAATTTCCACCATCCCTGATCTCAAGCTGATTATGAGAAATAGTGATAAAAAACCTGCATGTTATTGGTAGCCTAAACATTTTAGACTTTTGTTCTGTACCTAGATTACTAATAGAATTCCCTTTGTATTTTTCAGGAGCAATTTGTAATCCCCATTAAGACAAGGATTATATTTTTTTTACCTTATCAAACATTCTTTCCACTATATTTATATCTGAATCAGCCAATAGGATATCATCCATATAATATAAATAATGGATTGGGGAAATGTTTGTGAGGTACCAAGCCTGGGGAACCTAAAATCACCTATCTCTCTCCTCCCAACTCTTGGCTGTTGGCACCTTTATTTACCAATTGAATTAACTGGGCCAGATTCCCAGAAGCTTTGTGCTGACTCCAAATTTTAACATTAAATAAAAGAGCATTAGGCTAACCTACTACAAATATGTGTCTATTTTCACTTTTCTACATGGAGACCTACAGCTAGAACACACCAGGTGTTGAAGATGTTTTCTTTTTTCATTACATGTTTTTTGGATACTTTTGTCCAAAACCAAGTGTCCATAGGCATTTGAGTTTATTTCTGGATTTTCAATTCTATTCCATCATCTACCTGAGTGGTATGGGATAAAACAGACACACTTGTCAGGATATAGCAGGAAATATTTTAAAAAGTCAATCCACTACCACTGGCAAGGCATCAGTGAACAGACCTGCCTGATCTCAGCCCACAGACCGTGTGCACCAGAGCTCTGAATCTTCCACATGGCTAGCTAAGTTCCCATGGCAGATCACTGCCGGCAGCCCCACCCTTCAAATTCCAGCTAGTTGGGGTGTGCTTTTGTAAACTCATGCTTTGCTCAGTACTTTCTCTCTGGAATCTAGTTGAGTTCCACATGAAGGAAAACACCACGTAAACTTAGTTAGAATCACACGCAACACAATCACTGGTGCAGTAATAGCATCCTAATTTGTAACCTTTTCTAAGGTACAAATCCTCTGGTAATGGATCCTGGGGATCTGCCACCTGAACCAGTGGCCTTCCCTACCTACATTTTGTCCTCCATCCACTCTCCTATCCAAAAGTCCCTCTCCTGCTTTCCCTCTTCCTCTCTCCAACCCGGAAGTCCCACCTATTCTCCCAGTGATTGGTTCCTGGAAATCTTTATTCAATAGGGAAGTCACCTGAGTAATTCACTCCTCATCCCAGGCAGCCCCACTTGGAGAGGCAGAATTAGCATCAAAATCATAGAAGCAGGAGGAGGGGGATGGGATTGGGGTTGTGGGGGGTGAATAATGGGGAAAGGGGATAACATCTGAAGTGTAATAAAAAAATATCCAATTAAAACAACAACAGCACCAGGCAATCTACAACAAATCTATAGTGATTGTAAGGACCACATTGTCAGGTCAGGATTGGAAGGAGAAGAGGAGTGATGCAATTGGATATAATGTGAATAAAAAAATAAATTATGAGGGAAAGAAAGGAAACTACCTGGAGGTGCCAATTCGATCCTGTGGTTTATTCCTCTTCTCACATTAATCCAATGAGGGAAATTCAAGATTTAAATCAGTGGGATTTAGAAAATTCAAACCCTCACAACCTTTCAGAGTGTAGATAGAATCAAACCACTTATTGGTAATCCTAGCCTGAGTCAAAAGTTTAGCTATGCTGGGAGGTCGCATGAAAGCAGATTTAGTATCCTTTTAAAGTCCTGTGTGTTCTTTCCTGGAACCCACACATCATTCATTGCCCAAACCTTCAACTGAGGGCAATCTTTTTATTTATCCTTAACTATAATTGTTACCAGTAAAGGATTCTTTGTATTACCACTGATTAACCAGTACAGTGCCAAGCCACTAGAGTAACCTCCTAACATGACTTTGCAAAGTCCCTTTTGAGATTCAGTAAGATTGGTGTGTGTGTGTGTGTGTGTGTGTGTGGTGTGTGTGTGTGAGAGAGAGAGAGAGAGAGAGAGAGAGAGAGAGAGAGAGAGAGAGAGAGTTGGTGGAGAGACCTGGTATCTCTCCTTTTCCCATTTAAAACACTCAATGATCAGAAATTCTAAATTTTGATTATGAGTAATCATTTAATCATATGTTTTTTCAAAAGCATAAAACACATCGGAATACAGCAATTTTGCTACATATAAATTATGCTTCAATAAACGACTTAAATTTAAGTTAAATGTTTTCCAATTTTAATTAATATTTTTTATTTATACCACTGAAGCTTCCCTCCCTCATCCCTCTCTCTCCCAGTCCCTCTCTCTTACTTTCCCATCCTTCATCCTCCCTTTCTCCTCAGAAAATGGAGGCTCTCATAGATATCAATATGCTGAGCATATCAAGTTGCAGTAGGACTAGGCAAATCTCCTATTGTGGATAGGCAAGGCAGCCCAGTTAGGGAAAAGGGATCCAAGCTCAGGCAACAGAGTCAGACAGCACCTGTTCCTGCTGTTAGAGTCTCACATTAAGGCTGATGCAACTATTACATGTGTGCAGAGGGTCTAGGTCTGTCCCATGAATGTTCTCTGTTTATCAGTTCAGTCTCTGTGGACCTCAGTGGGCCCAGGTCAGTTGACTTTGTAGGTGTTCTTGGGGTGTCTTTGGCTCCTTCAATCATTCCTCCCCATCTTTCACAGGATTCCCCAAGCTCTAACTAATGTTTGACTGTGGTTCTCCACATGAGTTCCCATTGGTTGCTGCGTAAAGTCTCTCAGACAACAGTTTAAGGAGGAACCTATCGGCAAGTATAGCAGAATGTCATTATTTGTCAAAGGTGGGCTCTATTGTTCTCATCACCTAGGTCCCAAGCTGTGCCAGTCATGGTTAGTCTTTCCTCATTTTTGGTCCATACTTTATCCTGTATCTCTTATAGGCAAGACAAATTCTGTGTTCAAAGTTCTTGTGGCTGAGTCCGTGTTCTAATCCCTCCATTTTAAGTCTTTTTGGGATACTAGAGATGGCCATTTCATGTTCCACCTATGGTGGTTGTGAAGTTTGAATATTCTAGGCCCAAAGTCCCCAATCCACATTATCCAAACAGAACCATGGTGAGGCCTATAGCATCAATACCCTAGTCCAGGTAACAACTTCTGTCTTAGTTAAGGTTCCATCACTGTGAACAGACACCATGACCAAGGCAACTCTTATAAGTGATTTAATTGAGACTGGGTTGCAGTTTAGAGGTTTAGTCCATTTTATCATTTCAGGAAGCATGGCAGTGTGCAGGCATACCTGCTGCTGAAGAAGGACTGAGACTTTTTACATCTTGATCTGAACAAGTCAGGAAAGAATGTGTTCCAGGCAGCTAGGAAGCGGGGTCTCAAAACCCACCTAGATAGATAGACAGTGATACTTACTCTATCAGGGCCACACCTACTCCAACAAGGCCACATCTCCTAATAATGCCACTCCTGGGCCAAGAATATTCAAACCACACAGCGATTGAAAGTTTTACTAAGTATAGTAGTCTGGGCTGGCACCTGTGAACTCTTAGACTCTGCAGCATATCTGTCCTGGCCCTGCTATCTCTTAGAGTCTCCTTTGATAAATCAGGTATAATTATAATAGGTCTGCCTTTATATGTTTACAGGAATAGCCTCATCTTGGAGAGGGTTTCCTGAGAAAGGGATGTTCGGAAGTGGCGAAGAAAATGACTCAAAGTCAATAATGGGATTAAGCTGACAACCTAGTCTTCTGTCTGAGATGGCTCTCCAGAAATATATCCAGACGGCTCAGCTCTTGCAGAACAAAGCCTACTCTTTTATTTGTATATCAATTAAATCATCCACCACAGCTTCCCTTTGGATTATACCATGAATCAGCATTTTCTAACTTAGCCTCTTGATTTTTAGAAAAGACAGCAATACATTTTTATAACATAGCAATTTAATTCAGAGATCTGCCTGCTTTTGTAGCTCAAACAATATGTTTAGCTGAGTGAGTATGGCTCTGAGATCGCATTCCCACAGGCTGGACCTAAATTTGCTCTATCCCAGACTGACCTTAAACTCAGAAATGTGCCTGCTTTCTATCTTTTAACAAATGGCTCATTAGTACAGTTGCCTTTTCTTCAGGTCCATGAAGCCCCTCATACAATTTATGTTGCATCCTTATATTTTTGCATCATTGAGAAAACATATATTTTTGAACTATGTTTTAGATTGTTTCCACACCCTTAAGGACTTTGCTGAAAGTCACAGCATTCACCACCTTGCAGATGAATACCAGGATAACTTTGCCTCGGTTTCATGCATTTCTAATTACCATGGAGTCATTAACCATGGGAGGAAAATATTTACTGAAGATGGAACATAAAGTAAGTATGTACATTATTATATACAAAAAAGCCTTAAGCCTACAACAAGCATTAATACTCATGAAGACCTATGGCCTACTGGCTCGTCCAGGTGGATCCATGTCTCACTGTCCCATCCATGGCAATGCAGGACATCAGTATATGGTTACTTGGTCCTTTTCCCTTGCCATTTTTAATATTCTTTCTTTGTTCTGTATATTTTAGAGTTTTGATTACTATGTGCCATGGCCTATCTTTTCTGGTCCAATCTATTTGTGTTCTGTGTGCTTTTTGTACTTTTAAAGTAATCTCCTTCTTTAGTTAGGAGAATGTTGTTCTACGATTTTGTTGAAAACATTTTCTGGCCTTTTACCTGCCTTTCTTTTGTTTCCTCTATTCTAGTATTCTTAGGATTCGTCTTTTAATACTAACCCAGTTTCCTAAATATTTGTGTCAGGAGTTTTTTTAGATTTAACACTTTTTGACTGATGTATCCAATTCCTTTTTATCCTATCTCCAACCCCTAAATTTCTTTCATCTCTTGTTTCTCTTCATAAAGTTAACCTCTATAGTTCCTGCTCAAATTCCTAATTTTCATTCAGAATTCCTTGTTTGTTTTTATATGATTTTGTTTCTTGATCAATTTTCTTCATTTCCTTTCATTGTGTGTGTGTGTGTGTGTGTGTGTGTGTGTGTGTGTGTGTGTGTCTTTCTTTCAGTCTTTCTATGTGTGTGCTTCAGCAATGTTGGAATATTCAGGGCCTGCTGTGGTAAAATATCTGGGCTCTAATAGAGATATATTTCTCTGGCTGTTATTGATTTTATTTGTATGCTATTATCTAGGCATCTGGATTTGGGATGACTATATGTCTAGATGATGGTTTCTGGATATATCTCTGTTTTTTTGTTGGTTTTTTTTTTCCCTTGATTTCTGTTTCTTCTCTGGCTTTTGCAAATGGGATTCCTGGGTTTTGTCTGTTTTCTTGGCATATTCTGATGGTGTTTTCAGAAGGAATACATGCTGGTTTTAGAGACTGGAATACTGCAGTGTGTTGAGGAAAGAAGATTGGAGGAGGTCATTGTGATTCTTTGAGAACGAGATCAGAATGAAAATTCAGACAATAGATCATTTCCTCCTAGAGAGCTGGGGATATGACTGGGGAATTGGATCTCAGAAACAGGAGATGTCTGGAACTTCCTATTTCCCACTCATTTCTCTGGAAGGAACAGCCATTAGTTAGCAAGGGGAGCCTGGTGGAGATAAGGTTGGGGGTGAAAGCAACAAGCCAGGTGAGAAAGGTGAGATGAGGTAGATCTGTGGAAGCCTCAGGAGATGGGAGTAGGGTGGCAAGGAAAGCAGCCACAGGTGTTTTGCTGCAGAGCTGCGGATGAGATTGAGGAGTTAGATCTGAAAGAACAATGGAAGAAGAAATGGTTTGTGTGCAACATTACTTGTTTTCTGGCAGGCCTGGCCTATGGGTTAATAGGAGCTGCTTGGTGGTTTTGGGGACTGGGAAAGAATAACTAGTGGGAAAAGGAAAATTAGAAGAGGAAGATTTGCCCTATCCACAATAGATGTGAGGGATCAGGAAAGGCTTTCCCAAAGTGTTCTGTTGCAAAATTTGAAATCTACCCAGTTAAGCTTCCAACTCGTAAAAGGGGATTAAAGAAAAAACTTAGGTCCAGGTACATGTCTTTAATCCCAACATTCAGAAAGTAGAGACATGCAGATCTCTAAATTCAAGAGCACCCTAGTATGCAGAGCAAGTTCCAAGACAGCTAAGCTTAGGCAGAAAAAGAAAACCACCCAAAACAGAAAGTTGGTGAAGAAGTAATTTAACAACAGCTATGTTCCAGCCACAGTAAGTAGCAGAACTTGACAAGTTTGGCCACATGTTTCTGGATTTAGAGTCAAGGATAGAAGAAAGAAGTTATTGAACCTTACTTCGTGACTAAAGAAAGTTGCTGAGGCCAGCTGTGTGGCAGTGGTGACTCTTCATATAGACCTAGAAAAATCATCATGTGAAGTTGTGAAGGTGAATTCTGGATTCCTTTGGAGACCCCAAGAGGTGAGATTTGCCAGATTCTCAGGATACCTGCCAAGGACAGATGCTAACACAGAGTGAAACTACCCCAAGAGAAAAAACTGTGCTGCAACCAACAAATCTGAAAGGAATTGAGACCTGAAAAATATTTTGAGATTGGACATGGAGATCCGGTGTTTTGAGTTTGCCCAGCTACTTTTTACTCTTACTTTGGACCAGTATATCTTCACTATCCTCCCTTAGCTCCATTTTGGAATGATAATGTATATCCTGTGCTATTATATTTTGGAAGTATGTGATCTACTTTTTGAGTTTTATTTAATAGGAGATTACAGTTAAGGGATTGCATGAATCTCAAAAGTGATGTTTAAGTTTGAATTTTAAAACACGGTTGAGACTGTAGTAGACTATGGGTACCTTTAAAGTTAGACCAAGTAGACTTTGCATTATGCTGTTCCTGTAAGCCTATGGGGAATGAGGTGAAATGTGGTGCTTTGAATAGGCAAGGCTCACATAGTCTTATGTGTTTGAAAGCTTGACCCATAATCAGTGGAACTATTAGGAGGTATGTTACTTTTGAAGAAAGTGTGGCATTGTTGGAGAGCTCTCAGACTCTTCTCTAGCACCATGTCACTTGCCTTCTTCCTGTAAGCCAAGCCCCATTAAATGACTTCGTTTTTCAGAGTTACCATGGTCATGGTGTTTCTTTAAAACTATAAAACTGTAACTAAGATAATACAGAAGCCTCTTCTCTGAACCAAGCAAAATAATAGTCCAAGTTTAATTTATTATTTATTAATTTTAAAGGCTTCCTAGGCAAATTGTCTCATGTCACTGGGTAAAATAAACAGTTTCATAGATGTACAATACAGAAACATAAACCTTTTAAAAATAGTAAGTAGGCAATTTGTTAAATCTCTACAAGGAAAGGATTCATGATAAAGAGAAAAAAGTTCAAGTGAGCATTGCTGATGCTTTAGTGGTTCTGTTTGACACTCCAAAAGGTATCATGTAAGTAGCTCTAAGTAATCACATCTTAAAGACTTTGAGAGAGAAAAAAAGATTTGATTTCAGATTCACACACACACTCTACAATGCTTATCTCTTCATTATCTCTTCATTATCTCTTCATTTCAGCTCTGTCATTTTGTAAGGTTTTTACCTTGGGTAAAATTTTTCTTTTAAGATTCCTTCAACCTACCTAATAATAATGGTAAAATAATAATAATAATAATGGTAAAATACCAGTCCTGGTCCTGAGAAAATCCTAAAACATTAACTTTAGTACAAGTGACCAGAGCCCCAGGATATAATAACTATCCAGTTGAGCAAGAAAGAGATAATGGGTTCCTTCTGATGCTTGTCACAGGTATTACACAGGGTGAGATAGTCTGGACTCGGATCAAAATGTTCAAGCATGCCTCATTTGTTATGTATATGTTTAGCATAATTTCCATAACATCATGAATATTCTGGAGCATATCTACCTTGTCTTTAGGAAAAGTTATGACCACAGTAAAAATTATTAGAAGAATATTTTTTCAACAAAGCAGGAAAAAGATAAATAAATCAAGGATATGCTAACTCCCAGCCACTAATATCATTCTATAAATAAGAGGTATGGGAAAGCACCTTTCACTCCTAGAAATGTATATTTATTGGATTGTGATAGTTCTGGTTTAAGATTGTGCTGTGATGGAAAAATCATAATCGAAAGAGGACCCATTTCTCTCCCAAATTAGGTTCCAAATGTAAAATCAACTCTCTACAGTTGGGTGGCAATGTTTAAAATGAAAATAAATTTTGTCTTCTGAGTTGCTATTTTCTGGTTTTCTATACATATGGAATGCAGAATGAGTTCAATCATACAGTCAATGATTTCAAAAGAATAGAAGGGTATCACTTTACTATGTTATGTCATAAGGAGAAAAAGACAGAGTTTAAAAATAAAATAACAAAGTCAAAAAGGTTCAGATTGGCTGCCATGTTAGCAAAACCAAAAGCTCCCCAAAAGACAACACTTTGAGAATGACACCATAAAACATTCTAAGGCAGATGTTTCTAATGTGTTGAATCACTCTATGAAATTTAGGACAAGGAGAATTCACTGTGGAGGAAGTTTGTGTGAACAGACAGAGTAGGAGGGGCAGAAAGAGAGAGTATAAAGTCAGAGACAAGGTTTGCTTCTGTGTGTGCCATTTGCAGGCAACTGGAAGTGATGAATCATCTTGTTGCCTTGGGATGGCTAGCTGTCTACATGTATGGACTGAATGCAGGTGAGGTGAAAAAGAAGGGGTGAGGGTTGTAGAAGAAGAGTCCAGAGCAAGTGAGGATTGAGAACAGCTGAAGATTGACTCTCTCTGATAAATTTTCAATCAAGCAAATCAAGAGGGGAGAGTCATAGATTCCACTGGTGTTCTTTGCCTCCTTGTTGAGTGAACACTGAACAGATGACTTTACCTATGATGGAGCCTTGGTCTCAGTACTCATACAACAACAAAAGTTTTCATGAAAGAGGGAGAATATAATTAATTAATTTAGAAACTATTGAAAGATCTGTTGTTAACAAAGCAAGGTCTAAAGTAGTATATGGGCTCCGCTAGTCTTTGCATTAGGATAATTTATTAATACCCTTTTAGCCAGGTGTTCACTGAAAGTCTCTGTAAGTTTCAAACACACATGAGATTCTCAAGTGCTCTTACATTGTCTTGCTGTATCAGTCTGTTTTTTTCTTATTTTTTTAAAATTTATTTATTTTTTATTTATATGACTACACTCTCACTGTCTCAGACACACCAGAAGAGAGCATCAGACCCATTATAGATGATTGTGAGCCACCATGTGGTTACTGGGAATTAAACTCAGGGCCTCTGGAATGGCAGTCAGTGCTCTTAACTGCTGACCCATCTCTCCATCCCTGCTGTACCAGTCTGAGTACGTTCTCTGAGATTATTATTGTGTTCACTTCAAGTAGAATGGCTACCTGGATTCTTTTTATTAATTATATGATTAGCATACAAAATAATGTTTTTTGTTAGCTATATAGTTTCTCTAATGCAAATTCGTATATTATAATGTATGAATTATGAAGTATTTAAATATCATTTATTTTTAAGTATAAGTATTATGAAGTATAAAGTTAGTTATATAATGTGACAAATGTCTATCACTCAACGTAAGTTCATAAACATAATCATTTTCTGTTGTATACTCACTATGGATTTTTCATACAGCTTTGGTTTTTGTCTATGTTCTTCCACCACTCCCTCCTTTGTCCTTCTACTCTCTTCTTTAAATTTTCTTTCTCTCCTCAATAGATGTCTTTAGGATTTCATGTTACATATAATCAGGGTGGTGGTTAATTATGCTTATTGACTTGATAGTATCTACTGTTACATAGAATATAAATCTATTAGAGAGAATTCTGTGATGATGTATCTAGATTGTGTTAGTCTCTAGGCACACTTGTGAAAAGTTATCTTGATTAAATTAAATTAAAGAGAAGGATACACCCTTAAAATACATAGCACCAATTTTTTGACATGGGTTATGGTCTGCATAAAATGAGAAAGATAGCTAAGAACAAATATTCATCTTCTTCTGTTTCACAATTCTAGCTCCAGTGAGACCAATATAATATATAGATATGAGCATATATATATATATATTCCACATGAGAAAAAATTTTTCATTATTTCAGAACCACAATTGCACCCAAAAGATATATACATACTCATAAAGAAATGCTCTGTCAATTACAATTTTCCGGTAGATGTCTGTTGAATTTTGAGTGGCATCAGCCTGGTTATGAAGGACTGGAGACAATTCCAATTCCAATTATCTGAAAATCTTCCTTATTTTTGACTTCACTTTTTCCCCTTTTCCCAGGTTCCTTACATTTCTCTATCATTTGCTATGACACCAGTAATCCCACTGCAGTATTCTACTAATCTCCAGTAAATGCCATTGTTTCTCAGAGAATATTTGGTCGGGTGAAATTTGTTGGACAAAAATAAATGGGTAGAATCTGAATTGTACTTAATATTGAAGACAACTCTAGCCTACTACTATAGGGAAGACATTTGGAAAAGATGTCTTATCTGAGAAGGTAGAAATTCCTGGCATTTCATACCATGACATGACATTTCCAGGGTAGATATTCAGCCCCAACTTGATATGACATTGCAGAATGTTGTTATGTATTTCATAGTTATTCTGGGTATGCAGTGTTTTGGAAGATGGCTTAAATTTTCCTATTCATTTCATCTTTCAGAATTGATCTCTCATTTACATCCTCCAAAACAAGGTAAGGCAACCAACTCTGTTGGGCAGCATTTCAATTATCAGCCCTTATAAAGCATCAGATTTGGGGAAGTTCTTGCACTTTTCAGTCATGTAACTTTTTGTTGCATTATTCTTCTGAAATGGGTCAGAGTAGTCAAACCAGATATTGAAGATCCAGATAAGGAGCCAACTCCTAGTCACTCAAGAAAAGCAAACCATTCTCCATTGGGACTAAGATAAGACAGTGTAGATTTCTGCATTATATTATTTCCTTTTTCATTGACAAATGATAATTATATATGTATAAAGGTTAAAAATAATATTTGGATATAGGTACACACCATGGGTAGTTAACTTGAGGTAATTAATATAACCATCCTATTACAAACAGAAAGTTTTAATGCTCAGTATATAAGCCGTCTGAAGCTATTTCTTATTTTTTGTAGTTTTCTACTTTTATTGCATATTTCATTTATTTACAATACAGATGTCATCCCCTTCCCCCATTTCCCCTCCATAGAACCATCTATCTGACCCCCCTCCTCCTTTTTGCTTTTATACTATTTTAATTATATGCATGTATTAAGGTCAGTTTTAGGTTGAGGGTCTAGCAATACCATAGATGCAAATGGTCAATGAACAAGCAAGACAATAAACACAGATAGTCAAAGAAAAAGCAAGGCATTAAACACAATTACATGAACACTCCCATGATCACTGTTTCTAAGGGCTTATCAGGATGACCAAAATATCTGAGCCTACTTCCCTGACCTAGCCCAAAGTCATTTTCATGTCTGAAGCCTACTAACTTTTTCTAGCCTAAAATTTAGATTCCTGTCTGAAATTACTTCTTTGTTCTAGCCTAAGATTTAGATTCTACCTGATTACTTCTTTGTTCTAGCCTAATGTCTGAGACCTCTTTGAAGTCTACTTCCTTGTCCTTGGCCAATGTCATATTCCTGCCAAGCAGCCCATTTCCTTATCCTTGGCCCATGTCAGATTCTTTCTAAGCAGCCCCAAAAGCTGTACACCTCTCCCCCTTTTTCATTTCATTAACAAGATTGAGCCCGTCTTAGGTCATTCTGACAAGATTGCCTTCCTTACCCATCATGGAATATGCATTATCCAAAGCAATACACTTCTGTCTTATGCTGGTAAGGCTCTGTGCAGAATCTTACCCATCCTTGGCTTGTCAGCCTGTTAATTTACAGCTTCAATTACATTAATTGCTAGCATCACTGCTTCTACAATTGCTTTGACACAATAAGTTAAGACAACTACTTTGTTAATCATTTTGCAAAAAAATGTTACGAATGTGTTGAATATACAAGAGGATTTAGATAGGCATTTGGAAGAATGGATTGATGCTCTTTAACCTATTCAAATTATTGGAAGAATGTTCAGAATTTAAGGGTAAGGAGACATCTTGAGTATCATGCCAAACACCACTGGATTCATGTTAGTTCTAAAATTTACAGTGGTGGTCATTATAGTTAGGAATAAGTTTAAAGATACTTGCAATGTATTTGGGATAATTCTAACACCTCTCTGGATATTTTAAAGATACATAGGGAACTTAGAAATTTCAAGAATGCTAGTCTGCTGATCATTGATGCCATAGTTACTGCAGATAAAATTATCCTGGCCTGAAGTCAATATTTGAATTTTGGTCAATCTTCAATAATAGCATATATAGCTTATCATGCTAGGCCTTTTTGTCCTGGGAATATTTTTTCCTGCCCATTGTGTTAAGGTTTTCTTTAACAGCATCAATATGTTGGCACCCAACATACGTGGCTATTTCTTATTCTAACACCAAGAAACTATAAGTACATAATCAGTAATCAGTGGAGCTGGGTTAGTAGTTAAGAGTGAACCCTTCATCATGGAGCGACATATTGTGAAAAGGCACAGATATGCTGCTGCTGACAGGACAAGTATTCTTGTGGAGGGCAGCAAGGAACTTGGAGAGATGTTCTGGACATCTTGGTAAGTCCTGAAAGCAGATGATGAAAAAGGTTCCAGAGTACAAATATTGGAAATGAAGTCTCTCTCACTGCTAATGGACCTCCACTGAGAAAATCACTGACATTTTTCAGATATGCTGATATTTTTGGTCATAAGTAGAAAAGACAGAGAGTGGCACCAGCTGCACATAGATGGGAGTGAGATCTTAGATGTTCTACAGATCACATTGGCAAAGCAAGAGATTTATTTTTTCCAGGAAAAAAAACAAAGCTATATTATAGGTACTATCTGTTGCTGTGATGCTATGAGATCCTTTTGGAACCAACACAACTCAAACACTATTAAGTCTTGAAGCAAAGAAGAGTTCATTTTAAACAGGCAATTACTGATCTATCTGGGATGCTGAAGTTCAACCCTGAGCCAGAATGCTATACAATCTCAAAAGCCATAATCATCTGTGCCTAGTTATAGTTACATATTCCACCAGTCAGGATTCAGATATATGTGACTTTCCTATGAGTATTTCTTTGTGGTACTCTTATTGTCTTCACATTGGTTGGTTTGCTCAACTGTGGCAGACTAACATGTCCACGATTTATGTCTCAACTTGCCAACTAGGATGTTACTCATCCAGAGAGGTCTTGGGAACTTACAATTTGTTTGAATAGAAGTTGTATTGAAAGTGGCCTCAGTTTGGTTCCTTCTTACATTGATAAAACACTGAACTACTGAGAAAGAAATTAAGGAAAAAATGCCCTTCACAATAGCCACAAATAATATAAGATATCTTGATGTAACTCTGACCAAGAAAGTGAAACACCTATATGACAAGAATTTCAAGCCTCTGAAGAAAGAAATTGAAGAAGATATAAGGAGATGGAATGACTTCCCATGCTCATGAATCAGTAAGATTAACATAGTGAAAATGATCATGTTAACAAAAGCAATCTAAAGATTCAATGCAATTTTCAACAAAAATCTAACACAATCTTTTTACAGACCTTGAAAAAATTCTCAAATTCATCTGGAAAAACAAATAACAAACAAAAAACCTGGGCTAGCTAAAACAATTCTGTACAATAAAAACTTCTGGAGGTATCACCCTGATCTCAACCTATACTATAGAGAAATAATAATAAAAAACACATGATATTGGCATAAAAATAGGTTGGTCAGTAAAATTAAAGTGAGTACCCAGAAATAAACCCACACACCTACAGACACTTGAACTTTGGTGAAAAGCTCAAACCGTACAAAGGGAAAAAGAGAATATTGTCAACTAATGTAATGGTCTAATTTTGTGTCTGCATATAAAAATAGAAAATAGATCCACATTTATCACCCTGCACAAAAGACAAGATGAAGTGGATCAAATACCTCAACTTAAAACTCATATGCTAAATTTAATAGAAGAGAAAGTAGAGAATAGCCTTGAACACATTAGTACTGGAGGCACCATCTGGAACAGAACACATTTAGAGCCCAAGCACTAAGATCAACAATTAATGAATGAGACCATGTTCAACTGAAAAGCTTCAGCAAGACAAATGACATTGTTAATAGGACAAAGTTACAGCCTACAGAATGGGAAAAAATCTGACATGGATAATATTCAAAATATATAAAAAATCCAAAAATTAAATACCAACAAACCAAATAACCTATTTTAAAATGGGGTACAGAGTTAAACAGAATTCTCAACAGAGGAGTCTTGAATGGCAAGAAGCAGTTAAGGAAATGTTCAAAGTCCTTACTCTTCAGGGAAATATTTCAAAATGGCCCTGATATTACATCTTACACTGGTCAGAATAGCTGAGATCAAAATCTCAAAGGAAAGCACATGCTAGTGAGGATGTGAAACAAGGAGACCAGTCTTCTACTGCTGTTGGGAATGTAAACTTATACAATCATTTTGGAAACCAATCTGTCAGTTTCTCAGAAAACTGAAATAGTTCTAGTTCAAAGCTCAGTTATACTACTCTTGGGCAAATACCCAAAAGATACTCCAACATACTACAAGAACATTCACTCAACTATATTCACAGAAGCTTTATTCATAGTAGCCAGAAACTGTAAACAACCTAGATTTCCTTCAAAGAATAGACAGAGAAAATATGGTACATTTGCACAGTGAAATACTACTTAGCTTTTAAAAACAAGGGCATCACAAAATTTGCTGGCAAATGGAATGAACTAGAAAATATCATCCTGAGTGAATTAATACAGACCTAGAAAGACATATATGGCATGAATTCACTTATAGGAGAATATTAACCATAAAGTACAGGATAATCATGCTACAATCCATAGACTCAAAGAAGCTAAGTAACAAGTAGGGCCCAAGTGAGAAGGCTAGAATTTCACTCATAAGAATAAATAAAATAAATATTGAAAATGGATGGGTAGATTAATCTTGATGTGAGAATGGGTAGGAAGTGTAACATGGATGGAGATCTGGTGTGGGGCAAGTGTGGATCCAAGAGGGCTTAAAGAGTGAATGGAAATTAGTATGTAGGTGCATCACCAGGATAAGCTCGAGGTTTGTATTGGGGAAGGCTCTTGGGAGTCCTAGCTGAGACACCTAACAGTGAGGAATATGGAGCCCAAAGAGGCTATCTCCTGTAGCCAGTCAGGACTTCCAATAGAGGGAAGAAGATACTAACTCACCCACAAATCCTTCAACACTAAACATGTCCTGTTTATAAGATGTTCAGGGATAAAATTAGAGCAGAAATTGAAGAAATGAACAACCAATGACTAGCTCACCTTGACACACACCCCATTGGGAAAGGGCCAACCCCTGACACTATTAATGATACTCCACTTAGCTTGCAGACAGGTACCTAGCATAACTATCATCTGAGAGACTTTATCCAGTAGCTGATGGAAAGAAACAGATGCAGATACCCACATCCAAACAATAGGCAAAACACAGGGAGTCTTGTAGAAGTGGGGTGAATGACTGAAGGAGCCTGGGTAGTCAAGATCACCACAAGAAAACCTAAGAGAGTAAACTAACTTGGGCCCATGTCGACTCACAAAGACTGAATCACTAACCAAAAAGCATTCATGGGTTGGACCTAGGATCACTACACTTATGTAGCAGATGTGCAGTGTGGTCTTCATTTGGGTTCCCTAACATTTGGAGAAGGGACTTTCTTTTACTCTGTTGCCTGGCTTTGGATCCCTTTCCAATAGCTGGGCTGCCTTGTCTGCCCTAAGTGGGAGAGGATGCACTTAGTACTGATGTAATTTGATGTGCCAGAGTAGTCTGGTTCCCATTCGGGACCTCTTGTTCTCTAAGGTGAAGAGGAAAAAGGAATGAGGGAAGGGGTGTGAGGGTGGGAATGGGAGAAGAAAAAGGAGAAGGAGCTGCAAAGTGGATTATAAAATAATTAAATAAATAAACAATCAAACAAACACCACTGACTTAAACCAACTTAGGGAGAGGGAGGTGGATTTGGCTTACACTTACCAATCACAGTTTATCACTGAAGGAAGTCATGGAAAGAACTCAAGCAGGAGCAGAAGCAGCAATAATTAAGAAATGTTCCTTCAACTCTAAAGCTCCACAGTCAATTTACAGTATAACAAAGGAACAACACACTCAGATCATATTAAGCAACACCCCACTCCTGGTAGCAATTTCAATTCTATTTGCATTTGGTTGCTGTGATAAAATACAAAATTCAAGTTGAGAAGGGAAGGGATTATTTGGCTAACACTTTGCAATCACAGTCCATCATTGAGGAAAGCAAGGCTACTAACTGAAGCAGGGGCAGAGGAAGAAAACATGAAGGATGCTGCTAACTGGTTTGCTCTCCCTTACTTGTTCATCTTAATTTCTTGTACAGAACAGAACCACATTCCAGGGATAACACCACCCACAGGAATATACGCCTTTCTATATCAATCATTAGTCAAGAAAATACCCTGCAGGTATGCTCACAGACCACTCTAACAGAGAGAATTCCATGATTGGGGTTTCTTCTTCACAGATGATTCCAGTTTGTGACAAGATGACAAAAACTAGTCAACATGGATGATAAGAAAAATGAGAAAGAGTTTGAACTCTGATGAATGAGATCCCTCCTTGCTAAAGAACTTGTTTTGAGGAAGCCAGCATCTCCATCCTGAACCCAACTCTGGACCAAAATGAGACTTCCTTGGAGGTTTTGCTGATATTTCTTATCATAGGCATGGAAGGCAGCAAGGGAAATCAGCTTCAAGCGTTTGTGAGGATGATGAGAGAACACCTGTTATGTTGCTACCAAAATAGATGCTCCAAAGTCAAGTCCCAGCCAGGCATGAAAGCTCAAGCTTGCAATCTTGGCACTGACAAAGCTAGACAGGAAGATTCACATGAGCTACAAGCAAGCTCTGGCCTAAGGAGTGAGTTTGAAGTCAAATGAGACCAAATGAGACCAACTTCACAAACAAAGTAATTTGAAAGTTAGTTTCTTATGTGATCTTATTTAATATGCTGAAATTATTTTGTTTTCCAGATATTTCTACTGCTAGCTGTGTCTTTCCATTCATGTATGCTGATGGATTCCACTACAGTTGCATCTCTATCCGCAGTGACTATGATTGGTGTTCTCTTGACTATCAATTCCAAGGAAGATGGCGTTACTGCACAGCAGAGGGTAAAAGTCCTACAAGGGCATATATTAGATGCCAAGACCCAAGAAGAAACTAGATTGGTAGTTTAGAAATAATAGAGTTCATATATTTTCTTTTCTGCACAATATGCAGAACTTAAACTCAATCTGGCAGAAAAAAATAATTGACTGTTTTCTCAGCAGGTATTAATCTGAGGACAGTTTCATAATACATTCTTTACCCATCTTTCACTGCAGATCCCCCAAAGTGTGTCTTCCCTTTCCAATTCAAACAAAAGACCATTAAAAATTGCACCAAGGAGGGCTATATTTTGAATCGGAGTTGGTGTTCATTGACTGACAATTACAACAAAGATGGAAAATGGAAGCAATGTTCTCCTAACAAGTAAGACAATGGGAGAATGTAGATCAATGCCTTACTGAGCTCTGAAAGAGGATCAAAGCATTAGGTTGATGGATAAGGAGCCGGAGATGTACATCTCTGTACGATGACTCAGAGGCCAGAAGATACTTCCTGTGAAGTATTTCCTGTTGAGAACAACAGGCTTATCAAGCTATGTGGTGCTGGTAAAAAATATTCAGCTCTGGTTTGTAGCACAAACTCAGCCACAAGCAGAACAAGTGTGCTGGGTCATTGGCAAGTATGACATGCTGGTGTCCTTATACATGCTTTCTAATGATTATAATCACATATGGTCTTTTTGTCTTTGCTGTGACAAAACACTCAAGGAAAGCAATCTGGCAAGGGGGGAAAAAGATTAGGTTGGTTCACATTTGGATGTGGGGATGGAGGATATATCATGGTGAGAGAGGTGTAGGGGTGAGAGCATGGGACAGCTGATCACATTGTGTCTTCAGTTAGACAACAAAAAGGCCTATATTGGTACTCAGTTGGCTTTGACCTTCCTCTGTTATGTTGTCTGCCCCTCAGTCAAAGAGCTGTTGTTGTCCACATCCAGTTAAGATTTTCCTTCTCAGTTAAACCTTTCCTGGCATGACTGAAAGTGTGTCCTCTAGGTGATTCCAAATCCAGTCATGCTACAAGGAATACTAAATAGCCATTTCATTATGTATAAATTGATTTTCAGTTTTAAAATTTGTTTGATTGGCAAAATGAAAGTGAGATAGATACTCACTGAAACATTGAAGTAGCACATGACAAGAGAGAGTAAACATAAATATTGTTTATGTTCTCCCCTGTAACTCCCTTCCACAGGCATTATGACAGCTAACATCTCATTATGTGACATTATATTCCTCCCCACACATCTACACAGATACACAATTTTTAGGTCTTTAAAATATAACTGAGTCTGCTTTTCCCTTTGCTACTATAGGTCAACTTTCATTTAAAACAGATAGTAGGGATTTTCGCTGTGAATGTATAAATCTCACCAACTTTCTTGAGCGCATGCATATCAAATCTAAGTGGTTGAAGATTTTCTACCATCCATATATGAGACTTTTGATTAAAACCATTTCTCTGACCATTGATAGTGATCAATGTCTTAAATGTTTTTCAAACCATTGCCTGTATGACTTATGTCGTTATAAAAAATAAAATATGTATTCAGTTCTCACAATCAGAAATATATACACATTTCTTAGGCTACATCTCCTGTTCCATAGACTGATGCTACTTTGATCTCTCATCAGACAGCAAAAATTACTATTTATTAGGGAAGGAGACGCATATGATATTGATCTTGGGACAGTAGGGACACTGAAATATTCATTTTAACATGTTTTTCCACCTCAGTTTTTAGGTATGCTTGCGTACGATTTGGAAGACAGAAGTTACAGATCTATAAGATATTCCTCCAAATCTGTTCATCCTTTATCTTTATGGAACATTCTGTTAATAAACATCTGTTCTCTTGCCTACACTGATGTCTTGTTTTCCTAGGATGGGTAGAAAGAGATAAAGCACATTAATGATCAATTAATTCTCACATTGTAGGTTTATGATCCAGGGAAACAACTTGCAGTGGCTGCTTACATTTTCTGAAATTATGACACAAAAGAGTATACTCTGGTAATTAGGAGACCTACATGTATTTGATATTTCTTTTCATTGAGTGACCTCAGTGCATGAAATGCTCCCCACAATCAATGTGGATTTTTCATCCTCAATTAAATTTCTCTGAAAATGCTCAAATCAAGTTCTAGTTTAAGGTGAGTTAAGAAAACTCTTGCCTTTCTGCTGGGCAGACTCCTAAATTGTCTGATCCTGTGAAGACACCATATCCTGACCCATCCCAGATGAACCACTGTACTCAAAGCAGCAGAGAATCCCCTGCACTCAGAGCAGTTGAGGAAGCTGGATTCTCAAGAGCTCTAAATTGCACAGGATCATAGAATTTTAGGATCCCAGAGGCAGCCTGAGTCCCAGGAGCTCTTCCATCCAGTATATCAGGATCACAGGATCACAGAGACATCTGAACTCTGAGGAGTTCTGACACAAGCAAGATAACAGGAAACAAAGGCTCTAGTCAAAGGCAGTGAGTGCAGGTAGCACTAGAAATAACCAGATGGTGAGAGACAAGCACAAGAACATAAGCAGCAGAAACCACGGTTACCTGGCATCATTAGAATCCAGTTGTCCCACCATAGAAAGTCCTGGACACTCCATCACAACAGAAAAGCAGGATACAGACTTAAAATCACTTCTCATTATGATGATAGAGGATTTTAAGAAGGACATAAATAACTTCCTAAAAGAAATACAGGAGAACACAGGTAATCAGATAGAAGCCCTTAAAGAGGAAACACAAAAATCCCTTAACGAATTGCAAGAAAACACAACCAAACAGGTGAAGGAATTAAACAAAACCATCTAGGATCTAAAACTGGAAGTAGAAACAATAGAAAAAAATCACAGAGAGAAAAACTGAACATAGAAAACCTAGGAAAGAGATCAAGATTCATAGACCCAAGCATCAACCACAGAGTACAAGATATAGAAGAGAGAATCTCATGTGTAGAAGATACTATGGAAAACATTGACAAAACTGTCAAAGAAAATGCAAAATGTAACAACCTGCTAACCCCAAAACATCCAGGAAATACAGGACACAATGAGAAGACCAAACCTAAGGATAATAGGTATAGATGAGAGTGAAGATTTCCAACTTAAAGGATCAATAAATATCTTCAGCAAAATTAGAGAAAAAAAACTTTCCTAACCAAAAGAAATGCCCATGAACATACAAGAAGTCTAGAGAACTCCAAATAGAGCAGACCAAAAAAGAAATTGCTCCTGTTACATAATAATCAAAACATCAAATGCACAAAACAAAGAAAAAATATTAAAAGCAGTAAGGGGAAAAGGTCAAGTAACATATAAGGCCTAAAACATAAAAGGCAGACATATAATAATTACACTAGGGAGTAACTGGGACCCACTGGGACCCAGGAATTCACTCCTGGCCCGGAGCACTGGTTCCTTCCTGTCTGTGCCTGAGCACCGAGCAGATCTTGGTCCAAGTTTTAACTCCAGTAGTAACACTAACCCCACACAGTTCTGACACCAGCAAGATAATAGGAAAGACAGGCTCTAGTCAGAGACAGAGCAGGTAGCACTAAGGAAATCCAGATGGTGAAAGGCAAGCACAAGAACATAAGCATCAGGAACCCAGGGTACTTGGCATCATTAGAAACTAGTTCTCCCACACTAGAAAGTCCTAATATCACCAGGAAAACAAGATTCAGATTTAAAATCACTTCTAATGATGATGATAGAGGACTTTAAGAAGGACATAAATAACACTCTCAAAGAATTTGAGGAGAACACAGGTAAACAGATAGAAGCCCTTAAAGAAGAAACACAAAATCCCTTAAAGAATTACCAGAGAATACAACCAAACAGGTGAAGGAATTGAACAAAATCATCCAGGACATAAAAATGGAAGTAGAAACAATAAAGAAATCACAAAGGGAGACTACTCTGGAGATAAAACACCTAGGAAAAAAAATCAGGAGACTACCTAAGAAAGAAATCAGGAGTCACAGACGCAAGCATCACCAACAGAATACAAGAGATAGAAGACGGAATCTCAGGTGCAGAACATACCATAGAAAATATTGACACAACTGTCAAAGAAAGTGCAAAATGCAAAAAGTTCTTAACACAAAACATCCAGGAAATCCAGGAAACAATGAGAAGACCGAACCTAAGGATAATAGGTATAGATGAGAGTGAAGATTCCCAACTTAATGGGCCAATAAATATCTTCAAAAAAATTATAGAGGAAAATTTCCTTAACCTTAAGAACGAGATGCCCATAAACATACAAGAAGCCTACAGAACGCCAAATAGACTAGACCAGAAAAGAAATACCTCCCATCACATAATAATCAAAACACCAAATGCACAAAACAAAGAAAGAATATTAAAAGCAGTAAAGGGAAAAGGCCAAGTAACATATAAAGGGAGACCTATCAGAATTACACCTGACTTTTAACCAGATACTATAAAAGTGAGAAGATCCTGGACAGATGTCATACAGACCCTAAGGGAACACAAATGCCAGCCCAGGCTACTATACCCAGCAAACTCTCAATTACCATAGATGGAGAAACCAAGATATTCCATGACAAAACTAAATTTACACAATATCTTTCCACAAACCCACCATTACAAAGGATAATAGCAGGAAAGCACCAATACAAGGTGGGAAATTATACCCTAGAAAGAGCAAGAAAGTAAACCTCTTCCAACAAATCCAAAAGAAGATAGCCACACAAAAAAAGACATAGGTTAACTGACTGGATACATAAACAGAACCCAGAATTTTACTGCATACAGGAAACTCACCTCAGTGACAAAGACAGACACTACCTCAGAATGAAAGGCTGGAAAACAATTTTTCAAGTAAATGGTCCTAAGAAACAAGCTGGAGCAGCCATTCTAAAAGCTCCAGCCCAAGGACACAAAGGGAGGAACTCTCGGCTCCACCTGTATAGGTAGTTGAGGCTGCCCTTGTCAGGCATAAGTGGAAGTAGAGGGCCTTGGTGCCTGAAAGTTTGGATTCCCTAGTGTTGGGGAATTCGAGAGCAGGGAGGTGGGAATGAGAGGATGGTGGGAGCACACCCTCACAGAAACTCCCAGAATTATATGGATTAGACATGAGAAGCAGGCCACCAGAAGACTAGATTCCAGAATTCAAACAAAAATATCTTGATACTAAAATTTGTTTTGAGAATTGTATATTGCAGAATACACAGCCCTGGTGTATCTACTCATCAAGCAAGCTGAGCAGACCCAATCGAACCTCTGATGTCCTGGAATCTCAGCTGGATGCAGTGAAGACACAGATGTCAGAGGTTTATCAATTTACTCTTCCCTCTGCCCCTCTTCTAATATCTCAATGCCCGTAACCAGCTTGAAGAAGTCAATGAAGAGTCAGAGCCCCCATTCCCTGGGCTTGGGGACTGAGGTGGTTAATATTGGGCTGTCTTTCTAGGGAAAAGTGGTTTTGTTGGAACAGGGAGAAATAACTAGGATTCATTGCATAGCCATAACCTATTGGTAGAAATCTGTATAATTGTTATTAATCTGAAGTTATAATTCTTAAATGGTACAAAATTTACTTTGATTTCAAATTTAAGGTTTTTATTGGTGCGGATTTCTTATTGATATAAAAGTGAATTTAATATTGTTACTCTCATAGGCATTGTACCTATATAACACATTTAGGAGTACAAGGCTTAGACCCAGTCCATCTTTAACTCTTTTAACTGATTTAAGATGGTCAGCCTGTGAGTTAAGGGTCTATAGAAAATTCATGGCTCTGAGTTTATTGTTAGGGTGTTTTTATATTTTATTTAGAAATAGCTGAGAGGAGTTAACAGAAAATTCAGATTGCCTTACATGGATAGTTGGTTTTCAAAACGTCAGAAGTTCACAGAATTGACGTTACAAACATTTCTGTATTAATGTTCATTTTGGTTAGAGATCTGTCTGCTCCTGACAGCTTCCTGTCTTGGATTCTAAGAAGAAATTGAGCATCTTTGGAGTTACTTCAGTTGTGGTGAGACAGCCACTAGGCAAGAATTGCCTCTTTTCATCTATAGACAAATTACTGTCCAGAAAAGGACACACTTACAGAATAGTTGACTGATTATATCTGCCAAGATAGAGTAATCAGCCCTTAGTAATTCTGCAACACTAGGTCTGTCAGATGATCCTGGGCCAGAAGTCTGAAGATCGGATGCTCCAACATTTTGTAGTATAGGGACTGTCCAGGTGTTCAGAGGTCTCTATAAATTGGCTAAATTTTTGAAGCTATGCCTTGTGCTTCCCATAATTTCAGTTAATTCAGTCATTCTGGATTTCTGGTGGGGTTGAAGACTTATATTCTCATAGCCAATCCCAGCTATTTACTTTGAGAGAAAAGATTTGAGAAGATGGTTTTCAGCTGACATTCATTCTAAAACCAAGAAAAAAGCCAGGTTCAGAACTAAGTCTTTTAGTTAGGAGAGATGACAGAGATTCTGGTTAGTCAACAAAATGTTGGACTGGGTGTTAGATCTATCTTGTACCTTACTGATACAAATTGGTATAGTTATGCTCTACTTGTATTTTGAGAGAAAAGTTTTATTTTAACAGGAAGGGTGATATATAGGAGGCTAAGGTGGGAGGATTAAGGAGAGGAAGAAGAGGAGTAAGGAGAGGAAGAGGAGAAAAGAGACGGGGGGTGGTGTTGAACATGGAGGCAAATGTTTGCGTGTCTCCACCAGTCAAAGATAGTTGGTATACCTAGGTTGGGTATTGGGTTAAACTTCTGATTATATGGGCATCTTGTTATTGAGCATTACCAAACTTATAAAGCCTTTGATTAACACTTAAAATAATAGTTACTAATTTAAAGAAAAAAGGATGAGGAGGGAGGGTGATGGAATACACGTGACAGGAAATCAGATGAGGAAACTAGCTGGAGGAAGAAAGGGAAGGGGCAGAGGGAAACAAATCAGAACTCTAATGACACATGTATGAGGATGCTGTAATAAAACCCAGTACTTTGCATGTTAATTTAAAATACTAATAAAAAAAAAAGGCAAGAAGGAGGAGGGGGAATAGGATAGTGGGTTTCTGGGGAGGAATGGGAAAAGGGGATGACATCTAAAATGTAAATAAATAAAATATCCAATAATTTTTTTTTTTAAAAAACCTCATTGGAGCTTAAAAAAAAGAATTACACTAGACTTCTCACCAGAGACTATAAAAGCCAGAAGATTCTAGCCTGATAGCATACAAACCCTAAAAGAACAAAACTCCACCCCAAACTACTATACCCAGCAAAACTCAAAATCACTATAGGTGGAGAAAACAATATATTACATGACAAAACCAAGTTTATACAATATCTTTCCATAAATCTAGCTCTAAAAAGGATAATATACGGAAAACTCCAACACAAGGAGGGGAACGACAACATAGAAAAAGCAAGAAAGTAATCTTCCAACAAACCCAAAAGAAGATAGCTACACAAAAATACCTCTAATAACAAAAATAATAGGAAGCAACAATAATTTTTCCTTAATATCTTTTAACATCAATGGGCTCAATTCTCCAATAAAAAGACATAGACCAAGAGACTGGATACACAAACACAACCCAGCATTTTGCTGCATACAGGAAACACACATCAGTGACAAAGACAGACACTACCCCAGACTATAAGGCTTGAAAACAATTTTTCAAGCAAGTGGTCCCAAGAAACAAGCTGGAGTAGCCATTCTAATATCAAATAAAATCTACTTTCAACCAAAAGTTAATTTAAAAGATAAGGAAGGACACTTCATACTTGTCAAAGGAAAAATATACCAAGATGAACTCTCAATTCTGAACATCTGTGCTCCAAATTCAAGGGCACCCACATTCATAAAAGAAACTTTACTAAACCTCAAAGTGCACATTGCACCTCACACAATAATAGTGGGGGACCTCAAGACCCCACTCTCAGCAATAGACAGATCATGGAAAGAGAAACTAAACAGAGACACAGAAAAACTAACAGAAGTTATGAACCAAATGGATTTAACAAATATCTATAGAATATTTCATCCTATACCAAAAGAATGTATCTTTTTCTCAGCACTTTATGTTACCTTCTCCAAAATAGGCCATATAATTGGTTACAAAACAGGCCTCAACAGATACAAAAATATTGAAATAATCATTTGCATCCTATCAGATCACCACGGACTAAGACTGGTCTTCAATAATAACAAAAACAATGGAAATCCCACATACATGTGGAAACTGAACAATGCTCTACTCAATGATAACTTGGTCAAGGAGAAATAAAGAAATTAAAGACTTTTTAGGATTTAATGAAAATGAAGACACATCATACAAAAACTTATGAGACACAATGAAAGCAGTGCTAAGAGGAAAACTCATAGCTCTAAGTGCCTACAAAAAGAAATTGGAGAGAGCACACATTAACAACTTGACAGCACACCTGAAAGCTCTAGAACAAAAAGAAGCAAATACACCCAAGAGGAGTAGGCAGCAGGAAATAATCAAGCTCCGGGCTGAAATCAACTAAGTAGAAACAAAAAGAACTATACAAAGTATCAACAAAACCAGGAGCTGATTCTTTGAGAAAGTCAACAAGATCATTAAGACCTTAGTCAGACTAACCAGAGGGCACAGAGACAGTATTCAAATTAAAATCAGAACTGAAAAGGGAGTCATAACAACAGAAACTGAGGAAATTCAATAAACTATCAGATCCTACTACAAAAGCATATACTCAACAAAACTGGAAAATCTGGATGAAACTGACAATGTTCTAGACAGATACCAGGTACCAAAGTTAAATCAGGAGCAGATAAAGGACTGAAACAGTCCCATAACCCCAAAAGAAATAGCAGCAATCATTAAAAGTGTCCACACACACACACACACACAACACACACACAAAAGCCCAGGACCAAATGGTTTTAGAGTAGAATTATAACAGACCTTCAAGGAAGATATAATACCAATACTCTTCAAACTATTCCACAAAATATAAACAGAAAAAATACTATTCAATTTGTTCTATGAACCCACATAAAAGCACATATTCTCCTTAGAATATCAACATAAAAATACTCAATAAAATTCTCACAAAGGACTTTAAGAACACATCAAAGCAATCATCCATCCTGATCAAATAGGCTTTATTCCAGGAATGCAGGGATGGTTCAATATAAGGAAATCCATCAACATAATCCACTATATAAACAAATTCAAAGAAGAAAACCACATGATCATCTCACTAGATACTGAGAAAACATTTGACAAAATTCAACATCCCTTCATTTTGAAAGTCCTGAAAAGATCAGGAATTCAAGGCCCATAGCTAAACATAGTAAAAGCAATATACAGCAAACCAGTAGCCAACATCAAACTAAATGGAGAGAAACTTGAAGGAATCCCACTGAAATCAGGGATTAGACAAGGCTGCCCACTCTCTCCATACAGATTCAATATAGGACTCAAAATACTAGCCAGAGCAATTAGACAACAAGAGGAGATCAAAGGGGTAGAAATTGGAAAGGAAGAAGGCAAAATATCACTATTTGCAGATGATATGATAGTATACTTAAGTGACCCCAAAAATTCCACCAGAGAACTGTTAAACCTGATAAACAACTTCAGCAAAGTGGTTGGATAAAATATCAATTCAAACTAATCAGTAGCCTTCCTCTACTCAAAGGATAAACAGGCTAAGAAAGAAATTAGGGAAATGACACCCTTCACAATAGTCACAAATAACATGAAATACCTTGGTGTGAATCTAACCAAGCAAGTAAAAGATCTGTATGACAAGAAGTTCAAGTCTCTGAAGAAAGAAATTGAAGAAGATCTCAGAAGATAGAAAGATCTCCCATGCTCATGGATTGGCAGGATTAATATAGCAAAAATCACCATTTTGCCAAAAGCAATCTACAGATTCAATGAAATTCCCATCAAAATTCCAACTCAATTCTTCACAGAGCTAGAAAGAGCAATTTGCAAATACATTTGGAATAAAAAAAAAACCCAGGATAGCAAAACTTTTCTCAACAACAAAAGAACTTCTGAGGGAATGACCATTCCTGACCTCAAGCTGTGCTACAGAGCAATAGTGATAAAAACTGTATGGTATTGGTACAGAAACAGACAGGAAGATCAGTGGAACAGAATTGAAGACCCAGAAATGAACCCACACACCTATTGTCACTCATTCTTTGACAAAGGAGTGGTATAGCTGGGTCAGGCATTTTTAAACCACCACAATCCCCAAGCTGTGCAGAAGTTATAGATGAGTGGTGGTGTGTGTGTGTGTGTGTGTGTGTGTGTGTGTGTGTAGATGCATATATAGAGATAAAATTACAGATATATATTAGTTTTTATAATATATATATATATATTATATTATATATATATTATATATATATATTATATATACATATGTTATATATTTAATAGTCTCACCTTATCTTTTTTCCCTAAAATCCATCCGTTCTTCTTGGCCTTGTTTATTGCCAATGTTTCCTGCTGTAGTTTTTATCTAAATGATTGACTCTTTTATTTCCAATATTTCTATTTGGTTCTACTTCAGGCTCAATTTCTTTGTTTAACCTTAATTTCATGTTATGGAATGTTTCCTCTAAAGCTTTGAGATATATATATATATATATATATATATATATATATATATATATCAACTTTCTCATCCAGGCCTGTAATTTAACTTTTTATTTTATCTATTCATTTGAGTCTCTATATGTAATCACTGATCCTTTTATTTTGATTTTGATCTTGTTTTTAATTAAGTTATTTTTAAATGACACATAACCATCTGATGTGTCCATAAATGCATATATCTTATACTGTTTAAACCAGTTCAAATCTATCTATCTCCTTAAATATTTAGCATTTCTTCATAATGAACATTTCAACAATTTTTATTCTTGTTTCCCACTCCCTCTAGCCAGTAGCTCACCAGAGTGTCTTCCTCCTAGCATAATCTCTTAGATCCTCTTTCCTGATCCCCACTTCTTCATAGTCTCACTATTTCCATTTTCTTTTTGCCTATTAGATTTTTGTGCTTTAAAACTTCTTTAATAACTAACATGTTTGAAATTTTATTGTACTACTTTTTATTATTTGTCTTATTTAAAACAATCTTTGAATTTAAATATACTTTGATCATATTCTTCCCTGCCCCCAAGTCCTTCCACATCCTCTCCTATTCCCTATCTATTCAGTTCTTTGTCACACAAAATTTCAAAACCCAATACAACAGCTCCCCCAAATCAAAAAAAAAAAAAAAAGAATAAAAAAAAACATCCAAAAAAAGTAAATTGTAACAAAATAAAAGCACACAAAAAAACTATGGAGTCACCAGACAATGGTGGCGCACACCTTTAATCCCAGCACTTGGGAGGCAGAGGCAGGCAGATTTCTAAGTTCGAGGCCAGCCTGGTCTACAGAGTGAGTTCCAGGACAGCCAGGGCTATACAGAGAAACCCTGTCTCAGGAAAAAAAAAAAAGACTGTGGAGTCAGAAAAAAATGTCTGAAGGCCCCATGGGGATTCAGATGGGTGTTAAGGCAGCAGGAGAGGAGTCTGCAAAGCCCACAATAGCTCTGGTACTAATAAAACAGGAAAATAGCAACTCTTATGGAAAGATTTTTTTTTAATTTGTTTGGTTTTGGTTTTGGCTTCAAATTTTTAGGTTTTTATTTTTCTTAATTTATTTATTTATTCACTTTACATCCCAATCTAAGCCCCTCCCTCCTTTCCTCCTAGTCCCACCCTCACACCCCTCTACCCCAGTCCCTCTTTCCCCTTCTGCTCTGAAAAGGGAAGGATTCTCATGGGTACCAACCCATCCTGGCTGATGCTTTTAAAAAGAAGATTCACAAAATTGAAATGAAAAATGACAGAACAGAGTTGTACCTGTAAAAGTATGATGAATTTATACGCTTCACAGCCAGGCCTCAGCTAGCAAGCTACAAATACAAAAGTTATGCCCATGAGCCATGGGGCTGCCAGCACCAATGACAGGGAGACATACAGCAGCCTAAAGTTCCCACAGAGGCTGGTCATTACTGAACAGGACTAATCCTAGGACCTCCTGCTAGCCCTCAGACTATAATGTTGTGGCTGCATCCAGGACTGCTTTCCCTACTGAGACATGAAGAATGCAGGGCAGCACTGTTGGGAGGTGTATGGTAGCCAGGAGCTCTCATAGCACCTGTCCCCAGATGCCCTACTTAGCCTAGCCATATCATCCTGACTCTGTGCCACAGAAGGATATAAAAGTTAAGTCTCACCAATGGTCCAGTATTTATAGTGCTTCAGAAATTCTGAAACCAGAAACCTTGAACCAGATCAATGAATCATGGGAATAACTATTTGCACCTAAAGCTGTTTGGGATTCACACACACACACACACACACACGCACACACTAAGTGACACACTACAGTTTCCAGTGTCACTACAATGAGCAAATATGCAATGGAGAGGTAGAAAAGATGGAGGAATGAAGCAGTAAATGTGTGAAGACAGGAAGAACTAGAGACACTATAACAGTGGTGAAATGATGTGAGAGAAGGTTGCAATGGACAGGGAAGCATGTCTTTTCTACCAACAGGGTGGCATGCAGCTTCCCAGAACTTGAGCAGACAAAGCCCATGAATACACTGCCCAGCTGCACCACTGCACTATTCCTGAGCAAAGACATATCTGACATGCAGAACAATGGTCCATTTTATGGATTGGACCACCTCAGATGACCTCTATGCTCTATGCTGTTCCTGAAGACCATGTTGGTATTCATGCTTTGTTGCCTTAGGCCCTGTTGAAGCCTGAGGTTCATGTGAATGTCATAGTCCTACAGCAGCCAGAGAATATGTTGAGGTCTATGGCCCATATTACCACCAAAAGGTGTGTTGATGTGAGTGGCCTGTGTGACCAATTTATGTCCATGGGCCATGTTGATGCCAAGGGCCATATTTGTTTCCATGGTCATAATGTAGTCATGGTCTATGTTGAAGTCTTCCCCTTGTTACCCCTGAAGGCTATGTGGATATCTGTAGTCTATTTTGCCTTCTAAAGCCATTTTAATATCCATGCTTGGCCATACTACTGCCAGGGCCATGTGGTTTGAGTGGCATATGGTGCCACCAGAGACTATGATGGTGTCCATGGCCTCAGGTTCAATAGAGGGCTGTGTTGATGTCTGTGGTTTACAATGCCACTGCAGACTATGCTGAGGTCTGTGGCACATGCTGATGCTGGGAGACCATGTAGAAGCCCATGAGCTGTGTTTCTGATGACTGTCCAGGGCAGGGGAGCTACTTTTACAGTGATATCAATGTCTGCAGACTCACAGTCAAGTAACAGGAGCATAGATGACTACTGTGACTGCCTAGACTCCCATACCTCATCCCGCAAAAGGAACAACCTATATGGAAAGCCATAAAAGAGAACTCTTAAAACTTGTGATAAGAAATCCTGACAACTCTCTGCTCACCTTCATCAGACCTGCTGATCCAGAAACATACAAGTGAGAGTCCTTCCCTGTAACCATTTCCCTGTCTGTTGAGCCCTCTGAGGCATGGTCAGCTGACCAAAATGGCATACTAACCCTCAGAGCTCCATTGTCCTGCCACTTCTCTGCCTGCCTTCCCCACAATATTCCATATCTACCATGTCCCAAGAGGCACATCCAACTGCTGGGAGATGTGCACTGTATCCTGAGTCCATTGGTTAGCCCAAGGCTACCAACCAGAGGTCCTGCTGAACCAGGGACATCAAGTTAGGCCCCTTAAATTACTGCTCACACCAGTGGATGTAAGCCAGGGACCCCTGTGGTTGAATTGGGGGAAAGCTGAAAGAAGCTGAGGAGGAGGGATGCCCCATGGAAGACCATCAATCTCAACTGACTTGAAGCCCCAAGATCTCTCAGACACTGAACTACCAACCAGGCAACATGCACCAGCTGATATGAGGCCTCCAACACATATACAGCACAGGACTGCCTGGTCTGACCTCAGAGAAAATGAACACAACCCTCAAGAGATTTGAGGCCCCAGGGAGTGGAGAAGTCTGGTGGGGTATGGATGGGAGGGTGGGGACATCCTCTTTGAGATAGGAGAGCAGATGGGGGACAGACAGGGAGAGGGATGAAGACTGGACTGTAAACAAGGATTTAAAAATAAGAACATACAGGGAGAACCAGATGTATAAAGGCCAGCAGAAGAACACAATCAACAAAAGCCATGGCAATATGACACACCTTCAGAGTACAACTATCCTACTACAGCAAGCCCTGGATATCCTAACATAATGGAACCACAAGATAATGACCTTAAATCCAATGTTATAAAGGTGATAGAGGCCTTTAAAGAGGAAATGAATAAATCCCTTAAAGAAAAGCTGGAAAATACAATCAAGGTGGTAGAGGTCTTTAAAGAGAAATCTAACAAATCCCTCTAAGAAATACAGGAAAATACAATCAAACAGTTGAAGGAAATAAATAAAACTTTCTAACCCCTAAACATGGAAAGAGGAGAAATAAACAAAAAACAAACTGAAGGATCCTTGGAGATACGAAGCATAGGGAAGAGAAGAGAAACAAAAGATGCAAATATCAGAAACAAAATACAGAAGATGGAAGACAGAATATCAGGCATAGAACATAGGATAGAAGAAATTGATACATTAGTCAAAGAAAATGTTAAATCTAAAAATATCCTGACACAAAATATCCAGTAAATCTGGGATACTATGAAAAAAATAAAACAATCTAAGAATAATAGGAATAAAAAAGGTGAATAGTTCCAGCTCCAAGGACCAGAAAATATTTTCAACAAAATTGATAGAAGATGATTTTGAGAAAACTCTCTCAACCTACAGAAATAGATGCTTATAAACATACAAAATGCTTACAGAACACTAAATAGATTGGACCAGAAAAAATCCTCCCACCACACAAAAATCTACAGAACTAAGAAAAAACATTAAAAGCTGCAAGAGGAAAGGGGCAAGTAACATACAAAGGCAAACTTATCATATTTGCTTCCAAATTCTCAACAGACACTCTAAAAGCTAGAAGAGCCTGGACATATGTCTTGCAGCCTTTTTAAAAAAAAGCACAGATGCCACCCTAGACTATAACCAGCAAAACTCTCAATCACCATAGATTGAGAAAATACAATATTTCAAGACAAATACAAATTTAAATAATATCTATCCATAAAATCCAGCCCTACAGAAAAATGTAGAAGAAAAACTCCAAAGAAAGGAGGATAGCTATACCAAAGAAAACACAGGAAATAAGGAATACCATATGAGCAAAAACAACACAACTGAAGCACACATGCACATACACATAACACACACACACACGCACACGCACACGCACATGCACATGCATGTGCACAAACACACATGTACTAACACTACCAAAATCAAAAATAACAGAAATTAACAATCGTAGGTCATTAAAGTCTCTCAACATTAATGGACTCAATTCCCCAATAAAAAGACACAGGCTAAGAGAATGGATGCAAAAACAGGATTTATCATTCTGCTGCATACAAGAAAAACACTGCAGCTATAAAGATAGGCATTATGTCAGAGTAGATGGCTAAAAAAGTTTTCCAAGAAAACAGATTCAAGAAGAAAGCTGAAGTAGCCATTCAGGTATCTAATAAAATAGACTTTCAACCAAAAGTAGTTAACAAAGTCAGGGAAGGCACTTCATACTCATCAAAGAAAATTTCAACCACCAAGATGACATTTCAGTTCTCAACATCTATGCCCCAAGTGCAAGGGCACCCACATTTGTAATAGGCACATTGCTAAAGTTTAAATCACAATCAAACCACACACATTAATAGTGGGAGACAACACCCTATTCTCACCAATCAACACATCATCCCAACAAAAATTAAACAAACAATGAACTAACTGACATTATGAAACAAATAGACCAAACAGGTATCTACAGAACATTTCACAAAACAAAAAAGAGTACATCTTCTTTCCTGCGTCTCACAGAACTTTCTTTAAAAGTGACCATATAGTCAATCACACAGAAAGCTTGAAATAATGCCTTGTATCTTATCAGACTGCCATGGATTAAAGGTGAACTTCAAAGGAAACAACAGAAAGCCTACAAATGCATGGAAACTGAGAAATTACCTACTCAATGATCTCTGGGTCAGAGAAGAAACAAAGAAAAAAATTAAAGACTTTTAGAATTCAATGAAAACAAAGGTATAATATACCCAAATTTGTGGGACACAATGAAAGCAGTGCTAAGAGAAAAATTCATAGCACTAAGTGCCTCCATAAACAAATTAAAATTTTCTCATACCAGCATTTTAAAAGTGCATCTAAAAGCTCTAGAATAAAAGCAAACACACCCAAGAGGACTAGAAGGCAGGAAATAATCAAAATCAGGGCTAAAATCACTCAATTCGAAACAAAGAAAACAATGCAAAGAATCAATGAAACGAAGAGATGATTCTTTGAGCAAATCAACAACATAGACAAACCCTTAGCCAAACTAACTAAAAGATAGAGAAACAGCATCCAAATAAACAAAATCAGAAATGAAAAGGGAGGCCTAACAAGAGACAATGAGGAAATTTAAAGAATAATTAGGTCTTACTTCAATAGCCTGTACAAAATTGGAAAATCTAAACAAATTGGGTGCTTTTCTAGACACATCGCACTTACCAAAGTTAAATCAAGATAATATAAACTATTTCAACAGTCATATAACCCCTAAGGAAATAGAAGAAGCCATTATTAAAATTTCCCAACCCAAAAACATTTCAAGACCAGATGTTTTTAGCATTGAATTTTACCAGATTTCCAAAGAAGAGCTAAATACAAATACTCCTCAAAACTATTCCACAATAGATGGAACACTACCAAACTGATTCTATGAGGCCACTGTCACCCTAATACCTAAACCACACAAAGACTCAACAAAGAAAGAGAATTCCAGACTAATTTTTCTTATGAACACTGATGCAAAATATTCAATAAAATACTCATAAACTGAATCCAAGAAAGATATCAACTACTCCAGGGCAGGTCTCATATTTTTGAGTAGTTGACCAATATATAATGGACTTCTCAGTTTTTCTTTACATAGTATTTTCATTGATAATTTAGGATTTCACATCAAGAACCCAAATCACATTCACTTCCCAGTTCTCCCAAATATACCCCTCTACTCTTGTGACTCCACAAACACCCTAAAAATTGAAAAAGAGAAACAAAAGCAAAACAAAAGTTTAATTTGTATTGACAATATAATCACTGAAGCATGGTCAAACTCCCAGTGACCAACCCATAAAAGAAAACTGAGTCCTTTCCCACTCACACCCAGCCAGAAGCCATCAGTATGGAGAGCTATACTTCATCATTCTTATCACATTTAGGGGGTTTATGAAAATGAATTTTTATTCTTAGTAATAGATCTTGGAATATTAAGTATTTTTATAGTTACCAAGGATAAAACAACTGCTAGGGAAAGAGAATGTGGCCAGGAAAACTACTGAGTGGAAATTCTTGTACCAGCAAGTCTATTTAGAAGTTGAGTGGGGAGGTCAGGGTTGTAGTTTACATGAGCAGCCTTCACTGTTGAGGTGGACTTTTCTGTAATGCAGCTGATATGTGGATCCCTGCTCTTGTAAGTAACTTCTTACCCATACTCCTCTTAGTAACCCCAATAAAAATTAATTGGGTTTACCAAGTTGGACTTTGGTACATTATTAATTTAATCTGTTGTGGGATCCAAATCTAGAGTATGTAGGGCTGTGTGTGGGGGGAGAGGTATTTGTGGATGTGTTTTTGTCTCCGCAAGAAAAGTATCACATAACAAATGTGTACTTTGATGTTTTTTTCTCTATGAAACAAGATATCCAGATAGACAAGACCACAGACATTGTTTTTATCAGAATACTCCATAATGACAGAGAATCATATTTGGAGAAGCATCTAATGGATCCTTAACTTCTATGTCTTCAAAAACACACAGCTTATATAAAAACTGAAGAAAGAGTAATATGTTTCTTTACTTTGATGGGGAATCATAATAACATAAGTCCTTGGAGCAAAAGACCAAAGGCCTCAGAAGGATGTACATCATCTTCATTGTAATTGTTTTCGTTGTGTGTGAGAGAGGCAGAGAGAGAGAGAAACATGGAGAGAGAGAGAGAGAGAGAGAGAGAGAGAGAGAGAGAGAGGAGAGAGAGAGAGAGAGAGAAAATACAGAGAGTACTTTTGAGAAAAAAAGAGAACATAAAGTTGGGTAAGGAGGTAGAGAGGTTCTGGGGAAAGTTAGAGAAGTGGAAAAACACAATCAAAACATTTTTCTTAAAATATTTAAATAAAACATTAAATATATGAGAACTGAATACATACTGTGCTTTTTATGATAACATAAATTGTGCAGTTCACTGTTAAAAGGCATTTATTCCATCAGTCATTGTCAGTGTTTAGGAACAGTATTTTAATCAGAAGTCTCATATATGGATTGTGGATAATCTCCAATCACTTAAAATTTGATATGCATGCTTACCTATGATGCACACAAGCACTTTGACTTCCTGATCAACAGAACTACTAAGATGAAAAACCAAACACCTCACAAACTTGCTCAAAAATCAGCATGCAGAAAGTCCACTTGCTCAGAGTAAACACCAAGAGATCTGAAGATATGAGATCCCATGTTAGGATGGAGTGGAATCTGTAGTGTGAAATGTTGCAAATGTGGGAAGAAAGTGGGGGAGGTTGATGCATTCACAGGGAAAACCCCCAACAATATGTTTTAAATGACAGTCATGCATGGCGACAAAGGAGAAAGAGACTCGGTTATATTTTAAAGACCTTAAAATCATTTATCTATGTAGATGTGTGGAGAGAAACAAGATGTTGAACACCAACATTATGAGCTGTCATACCACCTGTAGAAGGGAGTTCCAAGGGAGGACATAAAGAATACTCGTATTTACTCTCTCTTGTCATGTGCTGCTTCAATGTTTCCATGAGTATCTATCTCACGTTTATTTGTAAATCAAACCAAATTTTAAAACTAAAAGTCAATGCACACATAACAAATGGCTAATTAGTATTCATTGCTAGGTGGCTGGATTTGGAATCACCTAGGAGACACACTTTCAAGCATGTCAGGAAAGGTTTACCTGAGGAACAAAACCTCACCTAAATGAGCGCAACAACAGCTCTTGGACTGGGGCCTCAGTTGCTGTAACAGAAAAAAAAAGAGAAAGCCAACTGAGTACCAGGCTCTATCTGTTTGTGTGTATGTCTGTCTGTCTGTTTCTCCCAGCTGAAGACACAACATGATCAACTGTTCCATGTTCTCATCCCTACATCTCTCTCACCATGTTGGAGCCTCCATCCCCACATCCAAATGTGAACCAAACTAATCCCTTCCCTCCTTTGCCAGATTGCTTACCTTGAGTGTTTTGTCACAGAAATTACAAAAGGACCACATGTGATTATAATCATTAGATAGCATATATAAGGACACCAGCATGTCATACTTGCCAATGACCCAGCACAGTTGTTCTGCTTGTGGCTGATTTTGGGCTACAAAACCAGAGCTGAATATTTCTTACCAGCACCACATAACTTGATATGCCTGATGTACTCCATAGAAAACACTTCAGAGGAATTTTCTGCTGCCTTCTAACTGAGTCATATACTAGAGATCTAGATCTCAGATCCATCAACCTAATGTTCTGCTCCTCTTTCATACTCAGTGGGGCATTAATCCACCTTCTCACATTGTAAGGAGAACATTGCTTTCATTTTCCATCTCTGTTGTAATTATCAGTCAATGGACACCAACTCTGACTCAAAATTTAGCCTTCCTTGTTGTATTCCTTAATGGACCTTTGTCTGAGTTGGAAAGGGAAGGAACACTTTGGAGAATCTGCATAGAAAGATAGACAAAGGGTGAACTATGAACACTGTCCTCAAGTTAATCCTTGCCAAGAATACATTCAGCTTAAAAACTACTTTCTGAGATCTACAACATTTTCTCCAGATTATACACACAGTCTTTTGTATGTTGGCTGTCTAATATACATCCTTAAATGATCCTCACCCTACACTTTGCAGAATCTCCACCTTCCTTTGAAATAATAATCAAGGGGGCACCAATTAAATTCACTGTGGATAGAGATGCAGCTATAGTAGCATAGCTCATTATAGATGCATGGAAAGGTACAACTTTTCACAGGAACTTCTGAAGGAAAGAACAATTTCAGAATGTAAAGACACTCATAATGAGGATAAAGTTCATTTAGTTTTGTTTTGTTTCTTTGATTCCAGGTTCTCACTATGTGGGCCTGGTTGGCCTAGAACTTGCTATGTAGACCAGGCTGACCTTGACCTCAGAGATTCACTTGCCTCTGCCTCCTGAGTTTTGCCATTAAAAGCACTCACTACCATGCTTGGAAGTAATTGACTTTTAAATTTGTCTTATTTTCTTTCATTTAAACCTGATCTCACTTGTATAACTCTGTCTTAGAACTCTGTAGCCAAGGCCGGCCTCTAACTAATGTCAGTTTCAGGCTCTAGAGTGCTGAGATTATAAACCTGAGCTACTATGCTTGACTGGTACTTGATTTCAGAGGCACAGGCCTGCTCTCCCAGTACCCCTAGATACACCTGCACTTTCTATCACTCTCTGTCTTTTTCTGCTTGTAACAGTACATATCAGCAAATTTCCAAAGTCAGAAATCTCCTCAATGGAAGTCCGTTACCAGTGCAACTTCATTTCCAAAACTCATACTTTAGAATCTTTCTTATCATCTGTTCCCCTGATTTACCAATATCCAAACTTACCAAGATGTCCAAAACATCTCTCCAAGCTCCCCACTGCCCTCCATGAGCAGTTTCATGACTTGGCATTTTTTTTTGTCTTGTCTACAGGAACAGCACATCTGTGCCTACTCTCAATGTATTGCTCCATGATGAAGGGCTCACTCCTAACCACTGACCTAACCCCTCTGATTGCTTACTTACATTCTTGTTCTTAGAATAAGAAACAGCTTCAGGTGACTTATCTTTTGCTATTAAAAACTGAAGCCTTGTCACCATAATTCCTATCTGCACTCTAAGCGTACGTCCTTATACACACAGATAGGTGTAGCTCCCAATCTTCATCAAAGAAATGGCTTTTGCAAAAACAGAGACCATTACAGAAAGCCACAACTAATCAAACTATAGAAAGCAACTGATCATAAGGTTCCCAGTCTCAGTGTATAGATACATCTACATCACAACTCTTGAGCAGAAGGTTTAGGGAACATTATGAAGAGGCCACACAAAAGAATTATAAGAGTCAAAAGACAATTAAATCAGCTATGAGATTGAGTCTCTCCTAGAAATGGCATGGCAGCATCACCCATGATACCTCATCAATATGGCTTCCCAAACAAGACTTGAACAAGGACAGCACCAATTGACATAATAACCCAGAAGGGAGAATTATCACTGGACTTGACCCCCCCTAATCAAAGAACTACAGAAAGCTAAGGAATTGTAAGAGTGGGAGAATTAGTTTTCTCCCATGGAGGAGCCTCCTTGTTGGTTATCCAATACCAAGTGCAGCACTAAACAGACTCAGAAAGTTGTATTTCTATGTGTGTGAACGTTCATATATAATTTTAGAAGAACGGGCAAGGAATTTGAGAGGGGGTGATATGGAGGGGCCATGGGAAGAGTTAGAGAAAAGGGAAAATGGGAGAAAGTGATGCAATTATATTTTAATAAAAATTTAAACTAAAATTTGTAACAAGATGATTTTGTTAGTACCTTAATGACCTTGATTTAACCATTCATGGTATAAAACTATATTGAAACATCACATTTGACTTACATATGTAATTACTATTTCCCAATGAAAAGAGAAGTAAGCAACCATGTCTAGAAGCCCACATAGTGTCTTTGAGTCTCAGTGGAGAAAGGAGTGCCTTTCATGAGTGACAAGGAAGAACCTTAAGTTGGTAACTTAACTGGATCTTCAGTATTGTTTAGCTGGTGTTTAGCCTGGTGGAGCATCTTAAGTCAGAACAGTAACACAGATAATGAATCCTGAGCAGGAAAGTATTCATCTGCTATTCTTTAAGGGGTGGAGGGGCTGACATTTAAGATGCTGCAAAATAAAGGTGGCTGCCTTACCTTCACCTGGAGGTGTAAATTAAGAGTCAAGCCTAAAAGACATAAAAAGAATGGGTAAAATTTAAGCAATCTTCTAAAACACTCCATATCCAGGATTATTGTGAAATACACATCAGCATTCTGCAACATCTTATCAAGTTGGGGTTGAATATCACTCAGGAAATGACGCCATAATATGCAAAGCCAGGAAGTTCCATCCACTCAGATATGATCTCTTCTAAATGTCTTCCATTGAGTAGGTTAATGTAATTCCACCATGTCCAGTGTACTCTCATTTCTTCCCATTCACTAAAAGTCTAAATAATATTCTTCAAGGAAAATAAAACGTTATTGGATTAGTAGAACATTTCAATAGGACATAATAAATTTTAGCCATATTTAAGTAGCCTTGGTCAAGGAGGAAAATAAGAAAGATTCTCAGATAAATTGAGAATAGAATTGACTGCAAGAATCAATAATAAGTGTCAGACAACCTAAAATTCAATTAACACCTGCTGGAAAGATGTGATTGAAAGAGTACTTGCAAGTTTTTTGTGAGTTTGACTTTTTTGTTTTGTTGTTCTTAAGTGTGTGTGTGTGTGTGTGTGTGTGTAAGCTGTGGCATGTGTGTAGAGGTCAGAGGACAACTTGAAGAAGTCACTCCCTCATTCTATTATATGTTCTGAGAATCCATATTAGTTGGTGAGGCTTAGGGGCAAGAACTTACACCTGATGAGCTATCTCCCTGCCTGTTACACAGCCTTGATTTTTTGTTATTTGTCTGTTTTGATCTGTTGGTTTTTATTAAGCAACCTCCTGGACTCTTCTTTCTCAACATTTTGACTTTATTTATTTTACTTTCATTTTTGTTAGGATTGATGTACAAAACTTCCTTGATGTTCTACTATGCTTTCACAATGTTCTGAAGTACTTTTGTCAGATAAAATCAGACATAAGTGCACTTCCAAACTCTGGGAGAACAGAGGATGGAAATAAAGCCCTTCCAGCAAATGATGTAACCCCCTTGGCCACATCATCTTTTATCTTCGTCTCCAACCTTTCTCAATCCTTACTTGTTCCCCTTCCAATTCTCCGCCTTTTTTTCTACTCCCTGAGTCCATAAATAAAGACAGCTACTCATCCCTGTCATATATAAAATTTACTACAATATTATGTCATAGAATTGGCCTCTTTCTGACTGCATTCCAATTAGGATAATCTTATTTCCTTCAGAGCTCTGGTAACAAGAGTCCAAATCCTTTCTAAAAGGTAAGGACATGGCTCAGTCAGTGGAGTCCTTGCATAACTTGCACAAAGCTCTGGGTTGGATCTCAACAACATATAGACTGACTAGGGATGGTGGTACTTGCCTATAATCTCAGCACTGGAAGGTAGAAACTGGAAAATCAGGAGTCCAAGACTACCTTTGGGAGCCTTGGTGAGCACAAGATCTACTGAACTACATGAGACTCCTTTAAAACATACTACTACAACAACAAAATGTTCTAACTTTTTTTCATTAGACATGGAGTAACCCAAGTAGCCCATGCTCTGCATTCTTCAAGCAATCATGCATGAAAAAACAAAATTTCTCCATGGTTCTGTATTATTTTGGACACAGGTGCAGAATGCTAGCCACTCCTCTATCCTTCCTGACTAATCTTCACAATCACACCAGGAGATGAGATCTATTCTTCTGCCTTGTACTTGTCCCCTGAAGATGCCATTTATATGGTTCAAATTTCACATGACTTACAAAATTAATCAACATGAAATTTCTCCCCATCAAATCTGACACCAGGCATCCTGACATCTGCCCCACAGGCAACCCATGTCATCTGTGTTTGAAACAGAGGCCATCAGTCAGCATCTAGCTTGGAAGTTAATAATCTAATGCAGAGGATAGCTGAGCCCATACACTATCTATTTTAGACCTTGCTTCCTTAACAACAGACTTTGTAGATGTTTCCAGAACAATCCTTGATAGTCTCCCTCTTTGTGATGATATTTTTATTCCTATACAGATATTGAAACTAGGATTCTGTTACAGGTAAAGTCACCTATGCTGTGCTCATTCATCCAAGGAGGGGAAGAATGAACGATAGCTCAATCCACAGCTCTCCACCCTCTGCTTGCTGTACTGCAAAGATGTTATGGACAGTTGACCTCCAGCCTTTCTCAATCCTCACTTGCTCTGGACTCTCCCCTCTAAACCCCACCCCCACTTTTTTCCCTAACCTGCAGTCAGTCCATGCATGTAGACAGCTAGCAGCACACAGCCCAAAAGATGGCTTATCACCTCCAGTTGCCTTCAGATGGCATGTACAGGAACAAACTTTGCCTCTGACTTTATACTCTCACTTTCTTCTCCTCCTACTTTGTCTGCTCATACATACTCACATACTACACAGTGATTTCCATTTGTACTAAATTGCATAGAGTAATTCAACAAGTTAAAAACATCTACGTTAAAATGTTTCCTGGTGCCGGGCGGTGGTGGTGCATGCCTTTAATGCTAGCACTTGGGAGGCAGAGGCAGGCGGATTTCTGAGTTCAAGGCCAGCCTGGTCTACAGAGTGAGTTCCAGGACAGCCAGGGCTACACAGAGAAACTCTGTCTCGAAAAACCAAAAAAAAAAAAAAAAAAAAAAAAAAAAAAAAAAAAAAAAAAAAAAAAAAAAAAAAAAAAACTTTCGTGGTGTCATTCTGAAAGTGTTGTTTGTCCTGTCAAGGAGCTTTTGGCTTCTCCTATATGACAACCAATCTTTGAAAATCTTACAACGTTATAAGATGAAGTCTGTGTCTTCTCCTGAAATTTTTTTCAAGATAGATCATGGAAAAATTTTAGTATTTATTCAACACAGCACCACACAGGTATATCCAAGATCACATCCAACTTTGTCTGATAATGGTACTGATAACCAAGAATTTGTCCTTGGGGATGAGGACAGGAGAAACAGGAGAGAAGGGAAGAGAGGGAAGGAGGGAAAAGATGGGAGGATAAAGGAAGGAAGGTTAACAGAGAGGGGAATATTCGAAAAATTAAACACAAAAGAAGGTGTCTCCAGTGCAGCTGGCTTTGTGGAGCTAAAAATAATTGAAAATAAAGAAAAAATGGTCTTACAGACCAGATATCATGACCATGTTGGTAAGAATGGAGTTAACAATCATCAGTCACCAATTGTCTATTAAGAAATCCAGGATTCTTTTTTTTTTTTTTTTTGGTTTTTTGGAGGCAGGGTTTCTCTGTGTAGCCCTGGCTGTCCTGGAACTCACTCTGTAAACCAGGCTGGCCTCGAATTCAGAAATCCGCCTGCCTCTGCCTCCCACGTGCTGGGATTAAAGGCGTGCACTACCACTGCCTAGCCAAGGATTCTTTACAGACATTATTTCTGCTGTGACTATACATAAACATGAGGGAAAATATTGAAAAAGGCACAGAACCTGGAGAATATGAGCTTCTAACACATAGGCTCTTTATACTTTTGTTGAAATAATGGCTAAAAAAAAAGCCCTTCGATGTTGCCATGGATGATAAATATTCTCATCAGATGCAATCAAGAACTATATAGGCCAACAGACCTTCTTTAACACACCCATAAAAGTCTCATCAGAGTGGCATCATGTGGGATTGTGTACTTTGTTCCACTAGGAAACGTTGGACCAAAGATTCAGAAATTGTGGGCCAAAGAGTCTACGTCATTTGTTAAAATTAAGTGTCTCATGAATAAGTAGGAAATCTTTGATTTTCTTCAAGCATCATAAGCAGATATATATGGCTCATCTTCAGAGCCCAGGAAATCTTGCAGGTTAACTGTATTCATAGGACACCTGATCTGCCCACAGCTATGGGAAAACCTATTTCTCTATTGTAAAACATCAGTTTAGTGCTAGTTACAATTCAGTTCACATGTGAGGTGTGGAAAACAAGAGATCCCAACCCAGCAGACAAAGGGAATTTCTGGAGCTTAATTTGAGAGCAAAATGGTTACTGTTTTAAGTAATTCCTGTTGATTATTTTACATCATAACATAGTCTCAGTCAGAACTACCACTATCCATTTACATATATCTTCAGGAATGAAAAGTTCTTATCCAAATTCCTTATTCATAGAGTTTGACAACTCTCTGGGAGTTAGCACATCCTTGAATTGATTTTTCTGCCTTTTTCCTGCTTTGTTAAAGAATGTTCTTCTAAGTCTTCACTGTTTGTGTCATAACTTTTCCTAAAGACAATTGGCATATATTTTCCTGAATATTCATAAAGTTATGGAAGTTATGATAAATGTACACATAATGAATGAAAAGTTGTTTAAAGATGTTCCTTGTGCTACATGCAAAAGTACTTTGTGATCAGAGGCCAGGGCACCTCACCCGGAAGATTGCAATGGACAGCAGAAAGAACCCATTACTCCTTTATGCCTCAACTGAATAGTTATTATGTCCTGAGGCTCTTGTCACTTATGCTAAAAAGAAAGCATTCCAATTTTCTCAGGACTAAGGCTGGTATCCAGCCAATAGTACTTGGTGATTTGGGGCAAGTTTGAAAGGAAAAAATTTACACAAGGTCCAAAACCTACAAAAACGACAGAAGTAGACTTGCATTTCTGGCATTCTACTTGCAGGTCAGTGAAAATTACCAGTGATTCTCATACACAGGGAATCAATTTTTCATTTTTATGTGGAACATTTTATGTGGAAAATAAAAACAAAGAGATATTGCAATGGATTTGTACTTTTACTGTCTGCCTCTAGAACTTGTTGAGAATATGCACCCATTAATATCAGGTAGTTAACTCTCAAATCATGGATTTCCTATTAATTAGTAGAGATCATGGCTAAAGGACTCTCTGTCTGTGGTAGAGGTTGTTTAATATCTATGCTTCATAATCGCACAGCATAAGGATTTAAGGGTCTCAAACATCATGAATATTTAATAATTTGTGGAGAGTCGGTGTCACAAGATGACGGCTGGCAATCTGCCAGCCCTAGCTTGGGCGTTGCTGCGCCATGATCAGGGCACGTAGATCTGGCATTACTGCACGTGTATATTGTTTGTACATAAGATCAGGCCGTGTGATGTATGGACTCAGCACCAATCTGAATGACTTCTGATTGGAGGAGACAGAGATTTAAGGGCGGGGAATGAGGGTGCAGGGGCTTTTTGAACGTTAAGGTTTCCTGAATAAATGGTGCTGAGAAGAAGTTCCCATGTCCATTGTCTTCTGTCCACTGGTGGGATCAGAGGCGACAATAATTTAAGAGTAGAGTAACTGTAGATGAGGTGTATGAATCTATAGTATTGGTCTGCTGTGGTTGCCAATGCAAAATATCACAAATAGGCAGATCACATCTTCCCTCACTCAAATGAGTGAACTCCTTATCATTCCTCAAACATCCAAAACACAGTCTTCTTTAAGGACATTTACATTTCATCACTATTGTTCCCAAACACTAGTCCTCAAAGATCAGACTTACGCACCCATTTTCTTCAGTTGCCAAGAATCCCATTGTGTCAATTTGATGGTGACATACCCACCATACACTCACATGTTTGAATACTGCAACATCTTGCAGAACCTTTGAAAGGTGGTGTCTTCATCCATCCATGAGTTAATATTTCTGAGACTGTTTCTGCCTGATGTCTACTCTACATTTTTATCTATAATTCACAGTTACACTTCAATTTTAATACTTTATCCCAAGACAAATGGACTAGCAAATAACATGCTAGGGCCCCCCTATTGTTTTGAATGAGTACACCATGCTTTTCCCCCAGGTTTGGGGATAAGGATCTTCTGACATAGTATAGATGAAGCAATTAGGTAGACATATGACATGTGCTGATTAATCATACAGAGTAACTGTTGTGTTTCATGCCTACCTTACTACTTCTATGCTAAAATTTTGCCTGGCTGGAACTTGTACAGGTTTTTTTTTCACACTCTCACAATCACTGTGAGTTTATATGTGCATCTTCCCAAAGCTGGGTGGAAAGGTGGAGAGGATGGTAATGGAAAGAGTTAAGGGAGAATTTGAAAAAGAAAAGGAAATTTGAAAAGGAAATAAAATTGTTAAATAAGTAAAAATCAAAGATGGCTGTTGGTCTAGTGAGCTTGACTTGCTTGAATACATTGTAAGATAGCTCTAATGTCCATTCTTCCCAAAGAAAACCAGTAATGATTTTGAAAATCTTCTCCAATGATAACCTTGGTAACTGTGTGTGTTTTCACACACTAGCACTTTCAGTTAATATATCTGATTCTGAGTAGTATGTAGAATTTTAGTCATTATTGGCAGCAATATTTAAACCAGTTAATAATTTTGGGTGTGTCACTAAAGAAGAGTGTGTTCTGTGCCTAGATGGCTGAGGTTGTTACCAACTTCCTTATGTTAATTGCATATTGTGGCACCACCAACTGCTCACTGACTAAACAAACATAAATAAATACAATTCAGATAGAATCTGCTTATCTCAATAGAAGACACTCCATCCTCAAGTCTGATAGATCTGATTTAACTCTAATTTCTGGCTTTGAGATAAATTATCATAAACAAACCTCCATAATAAGAATTTTGGTTTCTGTTGTCATTTTGTCTAAATGCAATTAACATGCTTGTGTGATCTATAAAGTTTTGTGTTTTGTTTTCCTGATGTGGGAGATAGAGGTTAAAATAAAACCATAGTCATAAAATTACAGAGTTTTTGTGATTCAGGGTGTGTGGCAATAAAAACAATAACTGGCATAGAACATGATATAGAAGCATTCACTTACTGTTTCTGCTATTATCAGTGCAGTGAACAGTCTATGGGGACATTATCATTCAAACCACAACAGTGTAAGAAAAAAGCAGTAAGGTGAATAAATTTGCAGATGGAGAGGCTACGGTGTGAAAAGCTAAGTACTAGTCTTATGATTTAATAAAATCTGGGTTAGTATTTTACACTCCTTGTTACCTGACTCAATTGTATTCTCAATTACCAAAATACACTAATTCTTTGTACATTGTGTTCTGGTTGTTTTGAACTACAGAGTGAACCAATATTGGCTTGAGGCTTCCCCCTAGTGGGTTCCTAAAGAAGAACATGTGGAAACCAATCACCATTTCTTGAATATTTATATGTTAATACTGTCTGCAATCATTATGTTTAATGGACAGCTTGGCTGGATATAAAAATTGTTGATGCCCATGTTATACATACATGACAAATAATGTTGTGTTTTCTCCATTATTTTCTCTTGAAATACATGAAGCCAGAATGATAATTATATTGCAGCTAAATGTTCAACAAGTGATGAATGAATAAATATCTGTGGTACATTTACACAATGGAATACAACTGATTCATTAAAAATCATAAAGTCATATCATGGACAGTAACATAAATAGACCTGAAGGATATTATGTTAGGCAAAACAATCCAGTAATATAAATACAAATATTATATCATTTAACCCACATGGTTTAAAAACATTGATCTTGTATAATGATAACAAATTAGTGCTCATTACAAACCAAGGATGGAGGATGGAAGGGGCATGAGGAGGAGAAGTTGACTGGTGAATGCAATGTTACACTTAGATAGAAGAAATAAATTCTGTTATTCATGGCATAGTAGATGGCTATAGTTTAAATAATGAATAATGCACTGCTCAAATTAGTCAGACATAGGGTTTTTGACAACTGTTTTGTGTTGGGATGCCTAAGGGAATCTGAATGCTTTAATTGTGTCATTTTGCTTGGATAGGAATCAGCTTCACAACTGGGTCTATTTTTCTAGTTAGAAGGCATATTCTCCTCATATATTGATTTGAGATTTGTCTTATAGTGAGACGGTTTTCTTGACCTGTAACATGAAATTCTTTTCTAGAATCTGCAAATACTTCTGTCATTTCATTTCTGCTGCCTTCTATGCTAATCCATGTTGCTTTTGTCTTTCCAAACTATCATTTCATTTGTGTAAAACATGACATTCTTCATAATTAAAGGTCTAATTCATTTTCATATTCTGCCCTCCTCTACCCTTCCATGTCTTCCTTTTTTCCCTCTTGTCCTCTTTCTTCTCTCCTGTCTCCCCTGCCCCCTTGCTGTTGCTCTCTTTACCTTTCTCTGCCTTCTCCTTCTCACTCTCTCTTACTTTCTCCATCTCTCCTCCCTTTCTTTCACACCCTCTCTTCTATATCTTTTCTTTTTTCTCTCTCTCCCTCTCTTACCTCCTCCTTACTCTACATAAGTAGTTTGAATCTCAAAACTGAGAAAATATCAATCTTTTAAAGTGACTCTAATTACAAGACAGATAAAACCAAGTAACTGACAATCAATAGCAAAGAGCAAAAAGAATAATGACAATTGAAGGGCTGAATTCAAGAGAATAACCACCCAAAGCATTCAATCAAATAAAATAAAGAATCAAAATTTGTGGGGATAATGAAACAATACTATTTAAAAGGTGAAGTATCCACTGATAGGCTGCTCTTTGTGTTGCAGAATGCAACAGAACTGCCTGTGACTCCAGCTCCAGGAGATACAATGCTTCTGGCTTCCATGGACATCTGCACTCATATGCACATGTATACACACACACACACACACACACATACACACACACATACACACACACATTATGGAATAATAAAATGGAAGTTTTAGAAGAGAATACACAAAACAGAACTATAAATCACTTTCCCAGATTAACATAAGCACAAAAATTTACAAAAATCTACTTGAAAATTAAACTCAGCTGCAAACTAAGAAGATTATACCACAAATAAATGTGGCTCTCACCCCTCATTGAAGAAACTTCTGTTTACAACAGACAGAGGCCATTACTAGTCAAAATAGAAATAATAACTAATCACCAAGTACCCAGTCCCAGTGGACACATCTATAACACAACTCCCACAGCTAAGACTCAGAAAACTTTGTGGAAGAGGGGACAGGAATATTATATAAGAGTCAGAGGACAGGACATATGCTGTTAGATTGAGTATCTTAAAAACATCAGGTAACCTCAACAATACGCCTGCCTAAACAAGACCTGAACCAGGACAGCAGAATGGACATACTAACACAGGAGGGGAAAATCTCAGAGAGTCCTACTTTTAGACAAAGAACTTCAGGCAACCAAGGACTTGAGAAAGAGAGAATTAGCTTTTCCCAAAGATGAGCCTTCTAGTTAGTTATTCAATACAAAGTTGTCAGCCTGATATTATACACACAAGCAACAAAAACAGACTCATCAGGTTGTATTTATATATCTATGCATTTGCATATAGATATAAATATATATAAGTATCATAGCTTTATATATGTATATATGTACACACACATACACACAATAGTAAAATAAGAAAGGCCATCAAGTTTAGATAGATAGATGGGAGGAGTTTGATGATGAAAAGAGAAGGAGGGAAGTAACATATTCAATTAAAACTATTAAATAATTTTCAAGGTCTGATTATTTGTTTTAAAGTCTTAATTTTAACTGTACTCAGACTTAGATGTAGAAGCTTTTAGCAAGGACAGACTAATTCTCTTAGTAATCTGTTTCTAGTATTTCTTTGGCCTTCATAAGTCTCTTGGCCAAAAGTTGTGCAAGGCAAAAGTTCTTTAAGCCAATACATTAGAATCTCCATTGCAGGACACATGAGGTAACATCTTCATTAAAAACTAGCTCATGTTTGGCTGTGGATTTCTGCATCTTCCTCCCTCTGCTGCTGGATGAAGTTCCTCAGGAGACAGTTATGCTACATTCCTGTCTTCAAGCACAGCATAGTATCATTTTTAGTATCATGGGTTGGCTCTCTCACATGGGATGTGTCTCAAGTTGGAGCAGTCATTTGTTGGCTGTTCTCTCAGTCTCTGCTCAGTCTTTATCCCTGCACTGAGACAGGCTGACTCCATGACAGTCTTCAAATTGACAGTGCAGGAAACTAGGCCTGAATCTGTTTTCAAGAACTGGACAAATCCAAGCAAGGCAAGTCAGTTACTGAAAAAATTCCAGGCTTCACACAGCCAGTCAGAAACTGCCCTGCCATCAGAAGCTGTCCTGCCACCTGGCCTGAGGGAAAGACAATGACTTTCCAGACTTCCCCAGTAACAATTTTCAGCTCCCCATGCCCCAGCAATAGTTCTGGAATGTCCATAGAGGTAGAGTGAACAGATTACTATAAAGGTCACCAACCTTTCCCCAGGATTCCCCTAATATGTTTTGGGTCTGCAAGCTCACTGGGGTGCCTCCATCTTGGTAGATGGTAGACCGCAGTGTACTAGACTTCTGCAAAATAAAATGCTCTTTGCTTTTCCATACTATTTGAGTCTGGGGTAACATTCTTCAGAGAATCATGGACCTTTACAGCATGTCTTGTAGGCAAGACAAATTTTGGGTTGAAGGTTTTGTGGGTTAATTGATGTCCCCCTCCCTCCTCTGGAAGATCTGCTTAGCTACAGGAGGTGGCACTTCAGTCTCTATATCTCCCTCTGGTAGGAATTTCAGCTAGGGTCACCCCCATTGGCTCCCTGTATCCTCCCTAGTCCCAGGCCTCAAGCTAGTCACCAGAGATGCCTACAACCAATGCAGAGACTCAGCCAAACATCAGGCAGAGCTCTGGGTGTCTAGTGGAGGGGCACGACTAGAAGTGGGCAAGTCACAGAGGTCAAAAACACCACAAGAAGGCATACAGAGTCAACCAACCTGGGACCATGAGACTCACAGAGCCTTAGTGCCAACCAGGGAGCATGCAAAAGCTGAGCCTAGGTCCCCTACACATTTGTAGCAAATGTGCGACTTGGTCTTCATGTTGTTCCCTATAACAAGCTGATTAGGAACTGTCTCAGTCTCTCCTGCCTGCCATTGGATCCCCTTCCTCCTACCTGGACTGCCTGGTTGGACCTCAGAGGAAGAGGATGTGTCTAGTCCTGCTAGACCTAGAAGTCCTAGTTTGGGGTGATACCAAAGAGGTCTCCCCTTCTCTGAGGAGAAAGGGGTCAATGGGGGGGGGAATGTTTGTAAGGGTAAGACTGGGAGAAGAGAAGGGAGGGGGCTGTGATCTGGATGGAAAGTGAATTTAAAAAATGAATTATTGGGGGGAAAAGTAGCTTATATAAAATGATCATGTAGTGGAAGTTGCCCCTGCCTGCCTGCTTAACAAAATACTTTTTGTTTAAAAAAGGATGGAAGAACAACATAGGCTAGCCTGACCACCCAGTTCTCCCAAAGTTTAGACCACCAACCAAGAAATATACCTGGAGGGATCCATGGCTCCAGATACAAATGTACTAGAGGATGCCCTTGCCTGACAGCAACGGGAGAAAAGGCCCTTGGTCCCCGAGGAGATTTGATGCCCCAGCACAGGGTGATGCTGGAGCAGTGGGGTGGGAGAGTGTGGGTGGGTGGGGAAGCACTCTCACACAGGCAAAGGGTAGGGGCAAGGGTGAATGTGGGATGGGGGTTGGTGGAGGGGTAACCCGGGAATGGGATATCATGGGATGGAGGGTTGTTGGTGTAACCGTGAAGTGGGATATCATTTGAGATTTAAACGAATGGAATGATTTAAAAAAAAAAAAAAAAGGAAAAAGAAAAACGAATGGGCTCCACTCTTAGGAGAAGAAGGAAGAATTTCCTAAATCTACTACAGTTAGACTAGAACTGCTCAGAGGTGTTAAAGAAAAAGGGACAAAACCCTGAAAAGAAATAAGACAAGCATCTAAGAGAGGACTCCACAGCTTAATCATTTGCTATACAAAGATGATGACTGGGAGTTCAGATCCTCAATTCCTACATAACAAAACTGCCAAACAGAAATGGTGGCTCACTTGTATTCCTAGTGCTAAATTGGTGGTGAGCTCTGAGTCAAGTGATAGACTTTAATATATAGATTACATCATAAGTGTCACTACTACTCTTCATCAAAGAAGTGCCTTTTTACAGCAAATGGAGACCATCACAGAAAACCAAAACTGAGCACAATGCAGACATCAACAACCATGGGGATCCCAGCCCAGTGAAAACATCTGCACCACAGCCTTTCAGCTATAGCTCAGAGAACATTGTGGTAGTAAGGCAGAAATATTATAAAGCCAAAGGGCTCTACTGTGAGACTCTCTCCTAGAAATGGCTGTTGTGCAATCAATGGAAGTATCAATGGACATGCTAATAAGGAAGGGGAAGTTCTCACAGGGACAAGAGCTGTGGACAAAATAGCTACAAGCAGGCAACTGATGACTGCTGGGAGAAGGAGAACCCAGCTTCTTCCAGAGACTTTGTTTTAAAACAGAAGGTGACCAAAAAGAACATCTGATGCTGACCTCTAGCCTCTGCACACAAACTTGCACATACATATGCATACCACCAACACACACACACACACACACACACACACACACAAACACACATGCAAAAAATAAGTAAGACAAGCAGAATACAGTTCAAGCTTCACAGCTCCTTAGTATAAGGAGGAATATGAAGCCTCATCCTAAAATTATGTCAGGCAGCCAAGGTGACAACCACACTTGCCAGTATTGCCTACAGACAAGCCTAGAGCTAGCTCTTTTGGGCCTCAAATCCAGTTGTAGAATTTTGAGGAGATAGTACGCCCTCTGGTGGATAGATAGACTGTGGACAGAAATCTTATTTTGTCGTTCTGTACAATTCAAGGAGCATCTCCTAGTGGTATCTTCAAAGGGAACTTTTGTTTAAAATTGAACTGGTACAGGGACCAAAGACAGAGATCTACAAATCAGGGAGCCTAGATTTAGCCTTATACAGTCCTGGGAGGAGACAGAAACCTGGGACATAGTTGTAGTGAGTGGGAGGGCTGGTGCTGTCAAGTCAATAACTAGCAGGTAGTAGGAGCTCAGCTCAAGTGATGGTGTAACAGAGAAAGATAGCCACATTCCTCTTGGCCAGAATATCTCACTAAATGACCCGTAATTCTGGATTTTTCTAGCTCTGTGCCTGAGGTCGGGTAGAAACCCTGACAGTGCTTTTCTACCTGAAGGCTGGCAGAACAGGTACCCTAAGGTTCAGCCCTTTTT